>KN485447.1:39275-69050 GCA_000787095.1 Periophthalmodon schlosseri | reverse complement strand
TATTATTATTATTATTATTATAGTTTTTCCCCTTGCAAAAAAATCAGGCCGTTATGACTTATGTGTATCAGAGAACACCTTCGTATTTCCCATTCAGTCACTACCACTGATTAACCTGTCCTTGCACAATCTGGCACTGGTTAATCAATCTGGATTTAACTAAACTAACCTTTAAACTTCTAACTTCACTCCACTATCATTTACGCAAACCGCTTGAAAAGGGGTGTGTCAAATATATAATAGAAATAAACACCATAACCATTCTGTTATTGCTTGCATTTCTGACTTAAACCCTTTACAATGGCAGCAGTCACACAAGGCAGATTAATTTATGCTCTATTAGGCTATAGGTCACTGCAGGAGAAAATAGGTGGGCTAACACAATGTCTGCATGTAGACTTTGGATTGCTCCACATTTAAACAGGAAAGTAGCCGGACTAGTTTTCCCTCTGAATTATTGACTATACAGTAAGCTATATATGCAGTGATAGTCTATGCTCTGAATGCAGCCTACAGTCCAAAGCACTGTGGACTTACACAGATATGATCAAACCTTCCTTTAGGCTATAGATATAAGATGATTTACGTAGTCTGCAAACTCACGTCTGTTCCTTCTTCTTTTGTTGTAGTTTTGGAGGCTTCTGGACCGATGGTGAATCATCCCTTCTCACGTTTCTTTTCTTCATCTTTCTACTTTCTACAGTTTCCGTACATAAATAGAGCTATTGTAATGTTCTTTATGGTTTTTGATCTAAGCACAGTCCAAGTTAAGGGGTGGGCAGTTTCCTGGAGATTTAAGGTAGCACCAGTATTCAGATACAACTATCTATGTAACCAAGCCATTATTATGTCGCCACCTTAAGACCGCTTACAGTGGTTTATGATTTACATTTTCATGTTAAACTAGGTTAGTGTGCACAAGTGTGAAGTTTATGCTCATGGCGGTGCATTTAATAACCTCAACTCCAATGAGGAACATAATGCGTCATGGACGTACCTTTCTGAATTTGCAAATAAAATAAATATAAAGTATTTCCTTAACTTCTGGTCTGTCCTTGCGCAACTAATAGATCCCATGTTGCACAACTACGTGAACTAGGGGTCCTTGAATCGTTTCTTCAATAGCACCCCCTGCTGGAAGGTCAGAGAGCTGCAAGAAGGCCCATTGGTTGGATCTGCCCTGAGCAAAACTAGATTTATTCCTAACAGAGAAAAAAAATTAAAAAAAAAAAAAAAAAAAAACACACATTCTAAAAGTATACATTTATATTTTTTACTTTATTGAATCGTTTCTGCAATGAACTGTTTTCCTGAAGATTAAATTGTAGGCGAACTAAACGATACTGCGCGCTCAAGAATGGCGCGCTAAGTGACAGAATGACAGCAACTTAACGCTCTTGTTTGTGGCGGACTTGTGGCAAAAGAACAGAGAAAAGGACGATCCCGGACTGGATTAAAAGGAAGAAACAACAACGTGGATCCCTAAAAGGTTGGACTTTGCTGGAGTTACAGCCTGGATTTGTTGTACGGGTTGTGTTTGTTTCAAACTAATGCATCAGGACTTGTTTACACGGTGAACGGGACAAAACCACGTGTCCCCTGTCTCACAGCGGTAGATCTGGCTTAATCTGAGCTGGACAGCATCGCGGTGAGTAAAACTGATGAAGTTACAGTGCGTCGCTTGCGTTTAAGAGCTGGACATAGACGTGCGTCAAGGCGTCAAGGCGTCAGGCGCTGTTTGTGATGTTGTAGAGGTCGTGCTGGTGGACATCCAGGACATGGATCTATCAGGTTCAGGGAGGTTACAGATGTGGTCAGCAGTGACGCAGACGAGGACGGTGCAGTCAGATTGATTAAAGCAACACTACGTGTTGCTGCCATGACGATATGCTGTTAAACAGTGATATCATATGCCTACTTCATCATATGATATGCCCCGTTGACCACCATCAAATGTGCGGGGACATTATTTCCAAGTAACATTAGTTCCACGTGTAAAGGGCGCCTGCTGGCTTGTCGTGTGGAAAAGGGACGCTGAGCGTGAACGCGGGCCAAATTATATTTTGCGCCTTCACTTTGTATTTGTCGTGTATTTTTGTGTAGGTGACAAAGGCCGAAAGGCTATTCAGTAAGTAGGCTATTAACGCATGAAAAATCTGCATTCCTTGAAAAAAAAAAAAAATTATGTTCCCGCGGCTATGTCTCTTGTTAACCAATGTTCGTGCTGTGTAGAAATAGCTAAGTTGCGTAGATAAACCATGGATCTATTATAAGAAGAGATAAACCTAGCCTAATAGTGGTAGTGGTAGTATACTCCAGAAGCACTAGAGGGAGCTATTGGATAATACAAGCATGTCTGGAAAGTTCTTCAAGACTTGATTAAAAAAATATTAGTTAACATGTACAAGGAAATAAATGCCACTTCAGTATTTCTTTTGTTGTGTAGTATGTGTAAATATATGGAGAAATTGATGGTTCCCTAGTCAAGCAGAGGTACACTATGTAACTTCAGCTGATGGATACGCCAACTTCTTGTCTCTATGGAGATGACATTGCTGTAATTATAGAAAGGCACATTTCTATACCTTTGTAGAAAGTTCCGCAGAATGGCATTAAACTTGTCTCCATGAAGACACCAGCAGGCCAATGTACGGGTCAGATCTGCGGCGAGACAAGCTGGGTCACAATAAGAATGCATGTTTTTAAGGTATTTTTGAGCAAGAACAGCACATGTAACTGAATCAATAAAAGGTCAATAAGTTTAATGTCAATCCATGGAACATTCCATGCAAACCAATAACACGTCTATGGAGACAAGCAGGTAAATATATGTTTAATTTTGACCACCTGACTGTTTTCTGTAGGCTAGTTGTTGTGTCAGCTACCTTTGCCCCAATAGGCCTAGAAAACCACAAAAAAAAAAAAAATTATATATATATTCTTTAAAGGTGCACTATAACTTTTAGGATGGATATGCCACATGCTCGCCTCGATGGAGATATTATTGCTTTGCCTGGAAAGTTCCACAGTATGGCATTAAACTTGGCTATATCATCATGGAGACAAGAAGGTGATGTGACCAGGCCAAGTTACACGTCAGATCTGTGGTGAAGAGACCCACTCACATTAACAATGCATGTTTTTCAAGATACTTTTGAGCATTAAAAACACCTGTAATTTAATTATTGCTTTGCTGGAATGTTCCACAGTATGACATTAAACAAATCTATCTAGCATGAACATCTCCATGGAGACAAGCAAATGGTGTACTTTTCACCTGAAAAGCTGCACAGTGCATGATGATTTCTGTGTTTTAGGCATACAATATTTATGAATATAAATGTCATTTCTTTCACTAGGGGTCGCTGTTGGATAAGACAAGCTGCTGTTCTGTCCTTCTCCACCCCCTCCTGTACACCTCAGACCTGTGATGGGACATGAGAGACTGCATCAGATCCAGTCTTAGCCTGTAGCAGCGATCACGTCCTCTGACAGAACAAGGTGAGGTTGTAATTAAACATCTGCAGCTTCCCAGTGTGTTATGCTTTATTTACTCCCAGAGATAACATTTACACATGAAGAAATATGGATGTTAATGCGTTTGTGTTTGCATTTGAGTGCAGACGCTTGAAACTCGTTGGCGAATTTTGCCAAAAGTTCACATTTTTTAACTCTGGCGTCTGACGACTGTGTGCTAAAGAAATTGACAAATCGGTACATGTTCAGATTTTTACAGAAGTCTATCCTCAAGTTATTTTAGGGGAAAGATTATTTCGAGTAAACCTGTTATTATGCAAAGATGTTCTCACACTTTGAGCTTGTAAATAGGCCTACATCTTCCTTTGGCACTGATGAGTCCCCTAGAGTTGTATTTGGTTTGATTAAAAAAATAACGCCAACGTGTTCACAACATGTTTGTCAGTTTTTATGATGAGTAAGAAGAGCCAACATCTATATAACATTGTTTTATTGCCTTAAAGTCGTCATTAAAAAAAATTAAAATGAGGTGAGTGATTCAGCCATAGCTTGGTTCACCTCCTAACCTGAAGTATAGCGATCCAATACATACAGCTCACTACTGTTGGCGTGTCATTGAGCAAGACATGGAAATGGACATGGAAATGGAGGAATATGTGAACGTGTGGATGGTTCAATGATCCCTTGTTGTTAAGTGCTTCTGCCCTAAATTGAGGTGAAAAAAATCCTCAAAAAAACAAAAACAAATTCTTCTACAAGTCTCACCAATAACACCAGGGGTATCAAACCAATTCTACTTTCAACCCTCGATGAGTTCTAAGGCCCACAAAGCTTTAAACATGGAGTAAGTAATGTAAAATGGGGGTAAAGATTGGGAAGAGACATTCAGAACACTTGTGTTGAACTCTGAGCTAACCTAACCTTTTTCCCTTAGTGTAGCACCATTCCCTCCATAGTTACGTTAGCAAGCCGCATTGTATAAATTCCGTCTGCATTAGCTTAACTCTTTAGCTTCATGCCTCACAGTGTGACAGCTCCCAGGCCCGACTGCTCTGCTCGGTGGCCTACGGGTCCAACTCATTATAAGTGACGGCATAATTATTATCATTATTGTTTTTTTTTCTTACAAAGCCTGCAGCAACTTTAGTGATCTAGTAGCTGCCAAATCTGTGTCAGGAAGTGATGTCACCATGCCTAGCCGTACAGCATGGTGAAGGTCAAAGGTCAGTGCTGGAGAATTGAGTAGAGGAAAGAAAGATATTGTTTTGTTCCAGTGGAGCTCATTATACTTTGGTCTTCCTGGGAAGTGTGTATTTTGGGGGGAACGTCCGATTTAGCGGAGAATTCCCAGATGTGCTATTTACATATTTCTGAACCCCTGCTTTCTCAAGGTAAGGCTTTTAGATGTCTCTCACACTCAATCATCATCAGTGGATTGTGGGAGAGAGGAGGAGGAGTGCATTAAGGTTCAAACAGAGCCAGAGGCAGAGCTACGCAGCGCCAGAGCCAAAAATGTCCTGGGTGAAGCTTTGTCAAACTCACAGGACTGTACTCCCTTTGTAAGACTTAAAGACGGGCTTGTTCTGCAGTATGGGAGCTCGTAAGGCACATTTTTCATTCATGTTACCACACAGAACATGTAATTACTGCCTATTGGGCCTTGAATGTCAACAGCACAGGTTTCATTCATCATATTGGCTTTATAGTGGACTTCAAACTCTAACCCACTTAAACTTCACCTGGACCTCATAGTATGGTTCCTTGTCACGCTCCAGTAGCACTTAGAAATGTGTTATAAGACAAAGATGGATAATTCGTACAAAACATAAAATTATATGGTACATGGTCAACAGTAGGGCTACATCAGCTCATTTGATAGAGTGTGATCTGAAGATTGGCTGTTAGAATCCCTCTCAGATCCACTGACCCACAGGTTGGCAGTGCGATTCCAGCTCTCACAGTTGAATGCAATCGTTGTGTCCCTGGGCAAAACACTTACCCCGCCTCTCCCTCAGTGTGTGTGTAAGTGGTTCCTTGATGTAAAGTGCTCCAAGTGCCTTGAAGGTGGAAAAACGCTATATAAAAATGTGACCATTTACCATTTAAAATTGAATGAATGTAAGAGTGAAGAAAGAAGCAAGCATGGTCCATAATTATTCTTAAATGTGCACTTTGAAACTTTTCTCGTATGGTCCACCACCTGTGTGTCTCCACTGAGATGTTATGGCTTTGTCTGGAATGTTCCACGCTATGGCATTAAACTTATATATCTCTATATAGAAAGAGATAAACATGTAGAGCCACTAGGCTAAGTTACCGGTCAGATCTGTGGAGAGACAACCCCACTCACAGTTAGAATGCAAGTTTTCAAAGTGTATTTTTGAGCAATAAAAACACACATAATGAAATAAATGCTAGAAAGTTACATTCAATATCAAAGTGTGAAACATGCCAGGCAAAGCAATAACATTTCTGTGGAGACAAACATATGCCAGACCCTGACCAAAAAAGTTACACAGTGCATCTTTATCAGGTCTTTACGGCTGCATTGTATAGGCCAACACCCATTCTTTTATGAAGACTACTAGTTTTGTAAATCACTGTTCATTACGTATCTTTGTAATCCCTCAGTTGTCCAGGTATGATCCAGAGCAAAAGAAAAATTTATTACTGTCAAGTGGACAAAAAGTTTTTAGTGAAGACGTGCAGAAAGCCCTCTCTGCTTGTGGGCTAGCCTACAATAGATCTAAGAGAGCTAAAAAACAGGACAACAGAGAATCAGAACCCAGGATTCCTTACACAGCTGGTGTGTCTGAAAAGCTTCAGGGGATTTTCAGACAGCATGAAATCACAGTCTATTTTCAAACCTACAAACACTTTAAGACAGAAACTGGTTCACCCAAAGTTCACCTGGTTCCTAGAGATATGTGTTGACCTGAGAATTGTATTCACAACCTCCTTACAGAGGAGCATGTAAACTAGAGCTGCAACTAAGAATTATTTTAGTAGTCAATTATCGATAAGTGGACAGATGTCTGTGTAATCTGTAACCTCAGTCGTCCAGGTATGATCCATAGAAAAAGAAAAATTCAGTTCTGTCAAACAAAGCAATGTGGTCTACTCCATTCAGTGTAGTGAAGACTGCAGTGAACATTACATTAAAAAAAAAAACCAGCCACTCCTTAAGACAATGTACCAACACCACCAGAAGAGATCTCCATCTCAAACCCACTAACCACTCCTTTGAAGATAGTGAAGTACAGATCTTAGGCAAAAAAAAGGGGAGGGGAGTTAAATAGGCAGTTTTTGTGAGAAAAGACTTCTTTGACGTCTTTGAACAGGAATGGGGGGCTAAGACATCATTTATCTCCTATTTATAAGTCCATCCTCAGACCTAAATCATAATGAGGAAAACAATAGTGATAGCCAGTATGCTAATGCTAGATCTAGCTAACAAATAGAAACTGTAAACAAACAGGTGTGTTAGTTTTAGTGTAGTTAGCTCCTGCCTTCAGACAGATGTAAGGCAGTGTCCACCAGCAATCTGAACAGAACTGAAGAAGCAGTTTGGATGAGCAGTGAAACGTCCTAACTCTAAGACTTTTTGTCTCGTTGACAGTATTGAATTTATCTTTTGCTACATTCATTACATATTTGAAATCATGGCAAAATATTTCATGGTGGTACTTTCAACAAGCGATAAAAGAAAAGCTTAAACTTTGATTTTGCATTGAATTGCTGATAATTATTAAACTAATACACTACACTATTACAGTAAATTGAATTGACTGGTCTTAAGTCAGAGATTTTTATAACCACAGAAATAGTGTTTGAGCAATGATTAAATAAAAACATTCCTCCTTTTCACTTTTGCTGAAACAGTGAACGAGCCAAGTCCTGCTCCTGCCTGACGTCCTCCTCTCTGTATCTGTGGATCTGAGAGTCTTTATGTGAAATGACCTCATGTTTTTGCTCACACACGTCAGAGCCTTGTCTTCATAATCAATAAGTACAGATATCACCATTCAGGCGAGATTAACTGTCTAACAATATTCTCTATTGGCTTTGAACACCATTTTTTCACTTTTATAAGTCCAGTGCTTCATCTTTATTGTTGATGTTGACTTTAAACGTGCATCATGCAACTTTCTGTCACTTTCTGAGGTGTTCTGTCACTTGCTTGTCTCCATGGAGATGCTATTGCTTGCTTGGAAAGTTCCATAGTATGGCATTAAACCTTAAATTTCAGGCATTTTAATTGTTTTTAAAACCATGCATTTTTTTTCTGCCTCTACACAGATCTGACCTGTAACATGGCCTAGCAGTTGTCTATGGAGATAGTTAGTTTATTGTTAATACAATGGAAACATTCCAAGTAAAGCCTGGAGACAAGAAGATAGCATATATACCCTCCAGGAAAAATGTATGATGTAATCATTACCTAAATATTTCATGTAAATGGAAAGTATATATTTCAAGCAGGCTTAACAAAAGTGTTTCTTTGGATCAAGGTAATGTAATCACATGGAATAATATGACACCTTCATTTATTTAGTGTTTCATGTCATTTTTGAGCCTAAAAGGTTTCATCAACATTTACTTTGGCATAGAAAAATTTATTGGTCCACAAGAGAAATCAATAATCATACTTCAGTTGGAGTGATAGAATAGAGCAAATACAGATTTTCATATTGTACAAAATAACACATTTTAAATGGTGTAATGCATTTGATGGATTGACCGTATTTTGCGCCAAAGCAAGTGTTGAGATTTTCCTTCCTTCATTTGATGACAAAGCATTGCTGTGCATAGGCAACCATAACTTAGACCAACTTTGAAAAGACTTTAAATTGTGCAACAGGGTCAAGTGCAAGCCATTTTCCATATTTCCATATTTGCTTTGTCAGGTTTTCAGCACAGTAAAAATAAATGGGCATAGCGGTCATTTTGGCTCATGTTTTAGAGCAGTGAAAAGTGGAGGAGCAGGTGCCCGATGGAAACTTCTTTGGGTTTCCAACGTTTATGAACATTGTATAACAGCAGCCAGATGCACTTAACAAATAGTGCTTTTAAAAGGTGTGTAAAGAGCTGGATGTCCTCCCCACAAAATTCTAAACTACATTAAACTGTTGATCTTATAAATGAGTGTTTGTATTGGTTGTATTGGCTAATATAGAGAGTGTGATAAAAAAAAAAAAAAAAATTCCCTCAGATTCTTAAAGGACTCTGGGTGTCCTCCAAAGTCTTTAGATGTTATTACTTGGCCTGGAAACTTACAGAGCTGTGATTTGCATAATACTTACTGAGTACATCAAATTGTCATTGGTTTATAGGAGGCCTCACAAGTCAAATTTCTCAATTTATCAAAGCTTGAGACATGCTCTAGTTGCAACACTATCTGAATTTGCGTCATATTTTATCTCTGTAAGAAGAGTCAGATGACACAGTAGAGTGAACTCCATCATGCGGCCTGCAAAGTGACTCAGTAGCCAAGGAAAGAAAGTTCTCAGTTTGATTTCCAGGTCTTTCCGGAATTTGCATCAAAAACAGCTTGTTAAAATGTATGCAAAGTATGGCATTATATCTTCATCTTACATCTTATTTATGCATTCTTAGATTAGATCTGTGAGTAGAGCCACCTCTCCACAGATCTGACCTGTGGCTTTGCGTGGTGGCATTGCCTGCTGGGTATATATGTTCAATGCTATACCATTGAACATTTCAGGCAAACCAATAATATCTCCATGGAGGCATGCAGGCGCGGGGCATCATAGTGAGCGTTGTGGTTGCATTCAGCACCAGGGTAAAAACAGTTATAATCGTGCATATTGCTCTGGAAGTAAAAGTCGATCTCTAGCTAACTGAAAAAGTGATGGTTCAATCCCCACTCTTTCTTCTTCATACTGTTGTTGAGCAGGTGCCCGATGGAAACTTCTCTTGGTTTCCAGCGTTTATGAACACTGTATAACAGCAGCCAGATGCACTTAACAAATAGTGCTTTTAAAAGGTGTGTAAAGAGCTGGATGTCCTCCACACACATTTCTAAACTGAATAAAACTTACATCCAACAGTACAGCTACGCACAAACCTGCTGATCTTATAAATTAGTGTTTTTACTGACTCCTCGTTTTTATAGCTATAGATTGTATGATAAAAAGTATTCACTGAGATTCTTAAGGGTGGACTATACGGGGTCCGGCAACTTCTTCTCTCTATGGAGATGTTATGCTTGGCCTGGAATGTCCCAAAGTATGGCACTACATATTGAGCTTGCATGTATTCCATTACAGGTTTTTAAAAATACCTTTAAAGCATGCATTCTTACTGTGAGTAGTCACTTCTTCACAGATCTGACCAACTTGCACCGGTGGCATCACCTGCCTGCCTCCACAGAGATATAAAATGCTATACCATGGAACATTTTAGGCAAAGCAATAACATCTCCATGGAGGCATGCAGGTGTGGCGGACCAAAGTGGATCTTTAATCAAAATGGCTGCATTCGGTACCAAAGTAAAAACTGTTAGAAACATGCATTTATCCTAGCTCTGGAAGTAAAAGCTAATCTCTAACAAAATGAAAATTGGTGGTTCAATCCCCACTCCTCCTTCATACTACTGTTATTTCCATGAGCAAGAAAATTGCATAGCTGTTGGCGTGGTATAACTGCCACATCTCTTTCCATCTGTCCCAAGGCAGCTGTGGATAGAATTACTATTGATCCTTTTAAAGCGTTTGAACTTCTTGAACCTGTTACCTCATCTCACCAATGCTAAAGTTATAAATATTACATTTCACTTCTAAAACTTATGAATGAAATGTGGAAATCCTTCTAAATTGCTTGTAAAGCCAGACTTCTCTTGTGTGACTGTGTGACCTGAGGCACACTGAAGGCCTTTGTGAGAACAGCTCTTCCCTCGTCACATCCAGGAAACTCACTCGTAAATGTTACAACAAACCTCCACAACATCCCAGCCCAGGTGCCAGGAAAGCTCCAAATCCACTCAAATCTGCATCTCATCTGCATCCTCCCCCACAAGTGTGAAGGAATCATTTGTGACGCACTCTTAAGTGAGTAACTTTTAAATCATATTATACAGCCGGTGTTTCCCGGTTACAGTTAGGGTTTAGTGGTCTAAAAGGCACACTGTGCTGTTGTGAGTTTGATTCCCAGCTTTGATCATTTGTTGAATGGCTTCCCTGCTCTTTTCCCTATTTCACGCGATAATGTCCTATGCAATAAAGCCTACGGGGGAGAAAAATCCATAAAAAACAACCAAAATTTTACCACACGCTTTATTTCTTCTTCAGTACGTGTTACTGTAACTTGCAAAGAAATGTTGAGTATGGGTATATTATGTATTAATGATTTTAAAACATTGGAAATTGGACTGACTCTTACATGGCCGGGAGGTTGCAGGTCAGATCTGTGGAGAGGCGAGCATGCTCATTGTAAGAATGCATGTTTTTCAGAAAAATGTTGAAAACTTAAAATTACAGATACCTGACATGGACCACAGACCATGTGTGGCTTTAGAAAGATTTTTGCTAAAACAGATTTTCCATGTATAAAATGAAAATATGAGAGACTTGTACTACTACTTGTTTTCTCTGTCCTGTCCTTGTTTTGTGTTACACTACTGTGAATCGACCTTGAGTTACTGTGAAAAGCACTATAGAAAACCAGTGTATTATTATTATAGTTACTAATGCTTTAATATTTTCAGAGTGTGTCTCTTTACATAATTGGCAAAACATAAATTCCTATTTTTCGCAGCAAATAATTCTATATGTGTAAAATGCTTTCTACTTGTATGTGAGTAATATTATTTTTGATGCATTACCTGAGAAAATGTTTTGGCAACTCTTCCTAACTTCCTCTATCTTCCCCCATATTGTCCATACCTTCCATTTGTCATGAAGTTGACAGCAATGGGAGTATAGTGATATGGGCCAGAGATTTTGTTCATGTCCTTTAGCCCCCTCCACCCCTCCACCCCTCCCCATTTTGGCCCAGGATCTTGGCCCTCAGCTCGACCACATCCCCTACAATAGTCATCCAGATTGTCCCAAATAATGGCTGGAGATTTGGAAGTCAGTTTGATTTATGTTCGCGTTGAGACCGAAGAAGAGCCAAAAGAGTCCTTCCTGAAATATTCAAGCCAAGGTGAATTGTTGGCTACATTTGGTTAAACTCATCAGAGAGAAATCAGGCTTTTTATACACTGTAAGCATCTGACAGTGGTTGCGTTGGCCGGACCTCATTGGCTGATTGATCAAATGGTTATGAAGTATAATGTTTACATAGGCATATGCAGAAACGGAGAGCTCAACTTTGAAAGATGGGAACGCTGTGGTAGCAATGAGTTTGAGGTTTTAAATGGTTTTAAGATTGGGTAAAGGGCGAAATGGTTCAAAAGTTGCAATAATTTTAAATAATAAGACAAAATTTCAGAATATATGCATGGGAACAATAATGGGCATTTTTTTTTTTCTCTCTCTTGGCCTGACTCTATTTCAGACTCTCGGACAACACAAAACTTACAGTGCAGTGATTTGTATAATACTTACTGAGTACATCAAATTGTCATTGGTTTATAGGAGGCCTCACAAGTCAAATTTCTCAATTTATCAAAGCTTGAGACATGCTCTAGTTGCAACACTATCTGAATTTGCATCATATTTTATCTCTGTAAGAAGTGAAGTGTAAGAGTGAACTCCATCATGCAGCCAGCAAAGTGACTCAGTAGCCAAGGAAAGAAGGTTCTCAGTTCGATTTCCGGGCCTTTCCGGAGTTTGCATCCAGAACAGCTTGTTAAAATGTACACAACTGCCAAACAGAGATCAGTGTTACGTGTATACTTTATTGTCTGGTTGCTGCATTTGACTTGACCTTTAATGTTGACCTTTTGTGGGTGACCGCAGAATGCAGCACCCGAGGACTCTAATTTAAGGAAATGTATGTAGCCTGCACTCTTGCTGGCTTAAAAAAAAGTAACTACAATCACAACTGTGTAAGCAGTAACTAAACCTACAGAGGACACATACACATTTTCTCATTATATGAACAGGCCATGTCTCATGTGAAAGCTCAGAACCTCCAGAATTCACTCACTGAACTGCAGAGGCTGCACTAGCACTGATTATGATTGGCTCACTCACTGAACTGCAGAGGCTGCACTAGCACTGATTCATGATTGGCTGCAGGTGTTGAGGTTTAGGCAGTGACCATTCAGATCAGAGAGAGGCATTTTAGGTTTAAACCAACTGGATTTCAACACTGAAACTGACAACCCAAATGAGAGACTCGCGTGAGGCTCATTCTGCTTTTTGATTGGATAATCGTCTTGAAAACTCAAATACCTAATTATAACATAAACAACCTGGCCCCATGTTTTTGTATTTAAAAATAAACCAGCATTACAATTGTAATCAGTAAAGGCAATATTTGATTTGAACATGCTGACCTTGTATCTGTAGACACAGTTAGGTCATGTTTGTGGAATTTTAAATCTAAATCTTACATATGGTTCCTTTAACAAGAGCCTTGAACCTAGTCAGGAGAATTCACCCACTGTACACCCAACATTTCCTCACAAAGTTGTATGTATTTAACTACTCAGTATTATTTGAGCATGTTGTTGTCCCATTTAAATAAGGTTCCTAAAAGTGCTCACCCAAACATCTGCATCCCTCCTTCTTTGTCATCACTTGTGTTCTTCTTGTCATCTTGTCTTCCGTTTAAATTTGTCTGTTTTGTTGCTACGACCAACCTTGGAGTGTTCCAGTTTGGAATGGGGCAGGTGTATTTCATTAATCTTAAACCAGCCGCTTATTATGGCCATATGATTTATAATGCCTCCATTGTGTATGTTTTGCTCTGGAACAATTATACAGTGACTCATTGGCGTGGTAAAAATAACAGTGTTGACCTTTGGAAGAGGAAGCAGTGACTGAAGCTATGCCAAAACTATTGTGGGCACTGAACAGTCAACAGTGTCCAGAAAGGAGGGGAAATGAACTGATTCAATGTTTATAGTTGTACTGGAGCAATGCTATATTTTCTTTTATAAATGACTTTGTAAAGATGTACAGTTGGAGTTTGCATAAAAATGACATTGCAGTTTTATGAATGAATGTTGTTGATGAATTTGTGTAGAGTTTCCATTTAGTATGTTTGAATGGGTTACTTTAGAGGCAATGAAATAAAATAGACTGGTTTGGCAGATTAATGGATAAATGCACGTCTTTGTACTTGGGATAGAGTACTTGGTGTTGTATTATATAATATGTTTAGTAATGTCATTTATACTTTTGGCAATGATATATTTGTTGGGTTAAATATTTCGGCAGTGCTTTTGCTGATTAAAAGTAAAGAAAAACAAAATAAAACATAATCAATTATCACTATGGCTACAATAACTTTTTTGTTAAAGAGGAACTGAGGACTAAATCAACTTTTTTGGCAATTTTTGTGCAAACTAAGTAAATTTGCAGCATTCTGTTCAAAACCAGTCAAAAGCTGAGTGTTTGCTGCCTCCAGTGGCCACTACCATTTTAAGTACCATGTGACATCAAGCAAGACTGCCCTGATTAAAGCCTGGTGTTTCTAATTACAAACAGGGGCAGAGTTTGAAGTGTGGATACATGGCAAGGCAAGGCAAGTTTATATGTATAGCACAATTTGTACACAAAGTAATTCAAAGTGCTTTACAGAATAAGAAAGACATTATAATCGCCATACAAACACATTTAAAAATAAATAATCATCATACAATTAACATTAAAAGAGAAGAGTAGAGAATAAAAACCTTTCAGTCATATGCACAGCAAAACAGAACAATTTTGAGCCTGGATTTAAACATTGTCAAAGTAGAGGCCTGTCTCACATCTTCAGGAAGATTGTTCCGGGTTTTGGCTGCGTAAAACTGAAACGTTGATTCCCCATGTTTAGTTCTGACTCTGGGCACCAGCAGGAGGCCGGTCCCTGAAGTCCTCAGAGTGTGAGATGGTTCATATGGCACTAACATGTCAGAGATGTACTTTGGTGCTGGGCCATGGAGAGACTTGTTCACAGGCAGAGCTGCTTTAAAGTCTATTCTCTGAGCAACAGGAAGCCAGTGCAGAGACCTGAGCACAGGACTTATGTGCTCGTACTTCTTGGTTCTAGTCAGGACCTGAGCAGCAGTGTTCTGGATGTACTGCAGCTGTCTTAACACTCGTTTGGAGAGGCCAGTGAGCAGGATGTTACAGTAGTCTAACCTACTGGAGACAAATGCATGGATAAGTCTCTCCAAGTCTGGTTGTGACAGTATACTTTTATTTTCTGCAGTGTTTTTTTAGATGGTAAAAAGCTACAGATGGTATTGATTTGGTGTGGCAGTTAAAGTTCATGTTAGACAGGTTGGACATGTTAGACCAATCACATTGTTGCTCATATCTCTAGACCTCGTGCCTCCTCTCACTCTCTTTTTTTAGTCCTCCAGGTACTTCCCAAGTTTGGAGCTCTATTTGAAATTGGGTTTTGGGTGGAATTTAGGTGTTTAGTCCCACTTTAAAGAACTAAACATAAATAGAAAGTCTAAGGTCTCCGTTTTCAGTCACATATCAGACCATATACAACTCTGTGGAACAAATCTGTATGTTGGTATATGTCCCATGAAGCAATATAACTATCAAAATTAGAATAGAAAGTATACTAAATGAATATTGTGAATGTGTCTTTGTACTACAAATTACATTTATGCTTCTTACCTTTAGTTTGCCATGGGGGTAATGTGTTAAAGTCTTGCATTTTTATGAATGAATGTGTCTTTGTATTTGGAGGGGGAAAGTAGTAAGAGTTTCCATACCTAGTCTGTGTTTTGTTTATATGCTATGCTTGTTAATAATGCTTTTCACATCCAACTTCAAAGATGTAGAAATAAAATAGATTTGCAAAAGTCTAGAATTCTTTATTCATGAATTTAATGAAAGGGCCTTTGTACTACAAGGCTAAAAGCACTTTGAGTTTGAATTTGAATGCTTTTTGATTATACAGTAAATGTGTTGGTTTGGCATTTCATATGAATGAATTGAATGAATGAACGTGTCTTTGTGCGTGTGTGCTTAGGGTGAAAGTCCTTACACTTTCCCATTTATTTTCTTGTAATGTTTAAACACAGTTAATAATGTAGCAGCATTACAGACCAGTGCAGATAAACCAAGCTGTATTTGCATTTCACACGCCATGAAGAATGAGAGCATTTCCTTTAGGTGAAGAGAATAGGCCTTTATATAATTTTATAGTAACAGGTGCTTGTTCAAAATCGGGAAAAGTTTATGTAATCTGGTTGTTGAACATGACGGATTGAGACAGACTGAAAAATGAAAAAAATGTGTGCAAATTGTTAATTATTATCTGAACTCTGTAGGTGTTAAATACTAAAAAAAACATAAAGTTTATTAGAACATTGGAGATTGTGCAACATTTGTGCAACATAAGCAAAACTTTTAACAAATGCTTTAAAAATGTGTACTCAATATCATGTGAGATAGGAGTTTATGTATAAATCAGTTGTAATCATTTCACCTATTATGTTATTTATTCTAATTACACCATTGGTTTCAATTAAAAATACATTGACCTGAGCCAGATTTTTTAAATCATACCTCATGATCCCTCTGACCCCCAATTTTTTCACCCATTGATTTCATAAAACACAAGAGAAGCAAGACATGGGGGTGAAGACTGAGTGGAGACATTCAGCAACTTGTCAGAGCAGGAATCAATCCTACAACTTTAAGTTCAGCATAAAATCCAGCATGTGTGCAACAATCTTATGCATATAGGTACTAAAATATCATTTTAAATACAATCTGGACAACAAAATTCATCCCCGCCCATTGACTGTATAAAGAAGTGGACTAAGGGAGTGTGATGTCCCCCATAGTGTTAGGCTCCAGTCAAATGAAGCTCGCTGAGGCTAGCAGTATGGAGCTGAGTTCCATATTTGGAAGTCCGACCACGAGTATCATAGCAACTACAGAGCCAATCCGGAGTAATGCTGTTGAAGGTAATAGGCCTTCCTGACTGCACCGCTGGTTTAGCATGAAGTGGGCGTCTAGCAACGCTGTCAGTCAAAACTTTTGCTAACGCTAGCGGGAGCGACATTGTGTTCTCTTTTTTAGGTTCATATCTTGATTCACGGACAAAATAGCCAAATAAAAAAACACCAGGATCATGTAGTACAGATTAATAAGAATATTTTAAGACAAAAAATAACAAAACTCACTCCAGCAGTCACGGAGAGAGGGGCGACAGTTTTTCAATAGAAAGGGAATTGTCTATACCCCCCCCCCGCCCACCCATAAATCCATTTAAAAACCCAAAGCTAATGGACTGGTCACGGAGAAGACATGTTTTAAATAATGACTGTTTTGAACTGTGACTGTATAGAGTTGGCTAAATGAGCAGCAGACTTGATTTGAAGTTTCATAAAGGTAAATAAATGCAGCACTTCAGCCTTGGGCCAGTTTTACATGTGTAGCTCATATACCCCAAATCTCCAATCCCCCAGCAGCATATACCTTATATGTACTGTATGCAACCATGTGTGTGTGAATGCATTAGTGCTGGTTGTTGGAGCAATCTTTCGGCGCCCGGCTATCGCTCCCCCCGGACACATGAAGGCGCTGTGGGGGCTGGGGGCGGTAGACTTCAGTTCAAAGAGATGGAGCAGGAGATGCCATAGACCTAAAACAGAGCGACTATTATGCTAGTATGGGCCGAGTCCATGGGAAAAACTGTGCATGCCCCCCTCTGCGCTCTGCTTGTGGTTAGACTGCAGAGGCAAGTGGACTTACAGGTGCTGCTATAGGCCTGGCAGAGAAACAGACCACGCAATGAGAGATTTATGTTGACGGACAAAGAGCTGGAGAATGTGGAGACATCATGGAAGCTCTGTAAGAATGTTAATCTGCTCCTGGGTTTGCTGTATTTAAGACAGACGGGTGAAACGAAACCCAAGGTGAAGTTTCAGGGTGGTATAAGGGAGACAGGGAGGAAGTTGGAGATTGTGGAAAGAAGTATTGATAGATTGACTTTTGAGTTATGTGCCAAAGTGGTGCAAAGGTCATAATATACCCATAGGCATATACAGTTACGGTATGTGAACTTTACTGGTAAAAGAGAGGGAAGATATGACCCACTTATAACCCACTTAAGTTATTAGCTGAATGTCTCTTCCCACTCTTTATCTATGCTTCACTTGCCTGATCAGCATAATGAAGTAAAGTACTGTACTTAAGTAAAATTTCAGGTATCTGTACTTTACTTTAGTAAAGTTTGAAATACTTTTTACTTTTACTTCACTACATTTGAGAGCAGGTATCTTTACTTTCTTCTCCACACTTTTTTTAACATGACTAAAAAGTAAAATTATTTTTTATTATTGTGTGAGACCTGCTAAAAAGGCTGAAGGTTTTATTTTTAACACATTCATCATTTGAGCAAACAAAATATCCAAATATAAATAGCTAGAAAAAAAAATGATTCCGTTGTTTCTGTTGAACAAAATTCAGCACAAATCTTTATCAAAATCACTACATTTGAAGCCTTATTATAGAGCTCAAAATCTGCATGAAATATTTTTAGTTTTTACCCATTTTTAAATGGGTACTTTAATACTTTTACTTAAGTAGATTTTTGCCCCAGTATCTGCACTTTTACTTAAGTAGGAAAATTAAGTACTTCTTCTTCCACCACTGCTGATCAGCCAAAGCCACACAATACTTTACAAAGACTGTGGGTCTGGAACCATATCCTGTCTCCCTGATTTCCGATGGGCTCAATGGACAAGTGGATTTTCATGTGCTACAAATTATCATTCACAACACAATGCAGAAGAGGAATTGATTGGCCAGGGAACTGTTTCACTGCTTAATGTTTGAACCACTGTTTAACCCTATGGGCCATTAAAATAATCCTAATAATAAAACCAAACTTGATTCATATAGTCTTAAAAATGGGAATCATTTATAATAAAAAAGCAAAAAAGTCTTGTTTTCAAAAGACCAGTAATATGAATCAGATTTTTAAAAATGTTTTTACACCATGACCCACTTTTATTTGTCTCCACCATGCAAAAACATTTTAAAAGGCCAATGACCTAATGTTACAAGAACTGTTGAGTGTTTTCGAACAGCGAGGACTGGCAAGACAAGAAAGCACGAGACGAGGAGGGGAGACTGTAACCGTGGTGACGTTTCTACCTTTTATGTCCATGTCAGAGGCTCATCAGGAGCTGTTTACAGTTTAATAAATAGATCCAGGGAACTGCGTCACGCTCCACCTCAGGAGTCAGAGAGTCAAAGAAACATCTGATCAAAAGTGTTTGGATCTGTCCTACACCTAGTCCATCCTTCAGACCGTGAATAATACAAGAGGCAGTGTAAACATGTCAGCTTTGGAGAGACAATACAAGCAACAATATGTCAATTCAAATCAAAGGAATTTGTAAATTTTTATTCAATATTAGACTAAAATAGAAACATGTTTTTTCCTTTTGGTTGTTTTTATTACAATGACAAACACAGACGGTGTAACCCTTCATTCGTCCAGGAGTGGTCCAATGATGAGAATGTTTCAGTGGTAGCAATCTGGTTTGTGCAATCAATCGGAATGAAAAACAGAGAGGAACGTGCGTAATTACTCTGAGCACTCTTGCATCTCCCCAAACCTGATGATAATTTGACCTGAAGGAGGGCCTCCAGTTGTTTTGTCTCCATAGTAATGTTGGGATGGCATAAAACATTTATCTCCATGGAGAATGTTCCGAAGTATGTTTTTAACTTTCTATTTCCATGGAATCATGCAGGTGACGTGCCATCTCAAGTCATGTGGTTTACTTACCAAGAAAAAAAGGAACAAAATTGTCCACTTAACATCTTACAAATGAGCTTAAGATGTATGTAGGACACCATAATGACATTGAATAAACTATAGTCTTTTTGGCAAATCAAGATACACAAACTGGCCACACTAATCTGTGTATTAACATGTTTTATTTCACAAAATGCCTCACAGTACGTGGAAGTCTTTCTTGCTGTGAAGTATTACAAATTTGCTACTTTACGCAAATCATTGTCATGTGTTTTGAATCTTTGCTTGGTGAGAATGCGGCTCAAACTCCATTTACTTTTATTTCACCCTTTGCAAACCCATCTTCAAGAATATATACTGATATTTAACAAAATGGTAAAGTGTTACTAGTACCAACCTCCTGCTAATTGAACTGCATTTCATAAACATGTGATTTTGTTAAGTTGAATAATTGCCCTCTGCTGTATCTGGCACTACGATGGCACTGTTCTATTTTCCATTGGCTTCACCACACTGTAGCTAACAGCGCTGGTCTTATTCCATTGGCCCTTTATATAGCAGCCCCATTCTTCTGTGGCCTATATAAAACCTGGCTATCACCTCCCTATGTTAAATTCACGCTGTTTACAATCTTCACACCTGCAGCAGACACGTAGCCCTTAGCCGCACACAAATCAGCCTCCAGCCACTTTATTTTCCCCCATATATTTTTAACCCAGTGTAGTTTTTATGACATCTTCCAGAGGGCACACTACGATAACACTTGCAGTATAGTGTACATTGGCTGGGCTGGGCAGGTGTCAGTCAGTGAGGCCTACGCGGTTTTATTAAGGCTGTTTCATGTTCTGAGTTAGTATGAATGTGGCCATTGAGAGGAGCAGAGAGCAGGAAACCGTGAGTGAGAGAGGGGTGTGTCTGCTACGTCTGCTATACTGTCTGAAGTGAGCAGTCCAGGGGGGTAAGAAGCGGGTATGAGGGAGGCAATAGGGGGGCAGCGAGGGCTGACATCACTCGTTCCAGGGACCAGGGGGTTGTTATTGTGGCTGGCTGTGTTGGTTGGAGAGGTACTTGGTTTGGAGCTGTGCTGTGAAAAGGGACTAATTTAAAACTTTATGCCTAAGCAGAAGGTCAGGTAGTAAAATGGATATGGGAAGTTAAATTGCTTCTTGTGTAAAAATAAAATGAAAGTTTCAATGTTATTATTTGTGAAAAAACTGTGTAAAGTGGCTAGCAACCTATGAATTTGAAGTTAGAGCTGCTTTTAGATTATGTAAATATGAGCATTGCCTTGATCATATGTGAATGGCAATGGGTCCAAAGTTGTGCAAATAGAAGATGTATATATTCAACAAAAATAACAGTTATTTAACGCATCTATGTCACCATAAAGAGTGTTTCAATGTTATACCAGCTGAGTCTTTTTGCACCAAACCTGTGGACTTTAATGATAAATCAAGAATATACTGTGAACAGCAATAGGCAAATCTGACATTATTTCCATCATAGATTGTCCAGACTGCATCCCATCATTAGATACACTCTTTAATAATCCACATGCAGACTTCAGGAAATACTTTGAAACCTTTAGATACACTCTTTAACTCAGCCCTTCATTTCATAATAGGTGATGAATTTAAAACCATCACTGTGCACTGTGAAAAAGTAGGTTGGCCATCGCTATCTGTCAGAAGAGAACAACACTGTATCAAATGGATTTATAAGGGACTACTTGACAGACGGCCTGAATACCTCACTTGCTTGTTGAACTTGATACAGGTACTTTTAATACAAGAGCTCATGATTGTCTACATCTAAAAACTGGCACTAGAAATGAGAAAAAAAAAGCTTTTGGTTATTTTGCTTTCCAAAACTGGAATACATTTTAAGGACATGCAAAACTGGATACATTGATGCCACTAATGCACTTTAATAATCTGGTGATAAACATTTATAATCACACCTCCAGCTGTTTTTAATGTTTTAAATGGACTTTTCCATAAAAAGGAGAGGCTCTCATTAGGCTCTCCTTGTATAAATAAAGATTAATGAAAAAATATGAAAAACTAATCTAATCTTAAGATAAATTACTAGAAATCAGACAAGTCACATTTTTTTTTGTTGACTAGACGAGTTGTTTTAACCATAATTCTTACCCCTTAATGCATATATTTAATTCAGTGAACCAGTCACAATCATATCTTGAAATGGCGGCATTGGTTTTCGAACTGTGATACTGCAAATTCCTCTGCAGTCCAGATATTAATATAAATATTTGTCCTGGTTTAGAACTAATTTAAAAATGATATAATCCTGAGTTAGACCTGGTTTTGCCCTGTAGACCTAGACATGGTTTATCTAGTGAATCTCGAAAAGTCTAATATTTTCTTAGCAGGTACTTGATAACATGGTCACATTTTTATATAGCACTTTTCCACCTTCAAGGCACTTTACGTCAAGGAACCACTCACCCATTCACACACACATTTATACACCAGTGTACGCGAGGTGGGTTAAGTGTTTTGCCCAAGGACACGACGAAAATCACACCACCAACATGTGGGTCAGTGGATCTGACCACTCAACCAATGATGTTTTTATGGACAAACACTCTACCAACTGAACTACTGCCGTACTTGGTGTTAAAAGTTCCAGAACCATAGATGTAGGCCTAGTAACTAAACGCACACTCACACTATCATAAGTATGTCATTTTAACTTGTTTAATGTTCCCTTTTTGGCAGACTACCTTCAATAAAGTGCAAACTAAACCAGAGCCTTTAACCAGCAGCCTGCCACACTTCACACACACCCCCACCTTCCAATCATTCCCGCTTTAATTACAGAGCGTTGCCTTGACACTGTACATTATCACTCCTGCTCTAACCACCAATTATGCCTCAACATCGGCTGTAAATCTGCCCGTCTTAATAAGCCAAAACTGGGGCTGCGTGGAGCGGAGGGACAAGAAGGGGGGGGTGCAAGTAGGCACTCGCTCCCACATGTCCCAAACAGTCTGGGGCTTAAACATATTAGACTGCATGCATAGAACCATGCTCCCAGGCAAAATTTATGAAAGCTGACAGAACAGTGCGGTCCAAGTGCTCATTTTCACCGAACAAAGTTTAAAGGTGCAATCTGGATTTTATTTGGTCGTCCCCGGTCACATGGTTAAAAAGCCAGACTCGGAGCAATGGCTGATGGGAAATCTGTGTTCTTAACGTCGTATAACTCAATACAAATGTACCGCACTCGAAAGGGCTTTGATGCAGTGTATCAGCTGTAATAAGGCCTGATGCTCTCTGTGTGTTTTATAAGGCACAATAATGATCGGTGCCGCGTGTTTCATTTGTAGTTTTTATTACAGAGATTTGTGTGATCTGAAGTTACTATGAGTGGGAATGGCACTGTTAGAAAGTCATTATTGCCCCTTCACGTTGCATTACAAGTGATAAGAGCAAAACTTGTGTCCACAGATTTGGTGATAACTTAGACTGGGCTCAATGCGTAGAAAATGGAAACCACATAACAAAACTGAAGTTCAAGCCGAAATAATCTGCCACTGATGAGATATGAGATTCTTTATCGTATGGTCCCTATTGCCTTTCTACATATGTTATAGATCATTTGTCCATGGCTTATGTCCAGTGAATCTTGGCTTTGAGTTCAAAAAAATGTAACATGCATGTAGAGAATAGTTGACACAAAAAATAATAAAATAAAATATATTGGGTGACTAATGACAGACTTTGTGCAGAAATTACCTGACTAAAAGTGGGCGTGGCACGAGCTCTGTTCAGTATTTTTACTATCTGACCCAGACTAATTCAATAATAACTATGCATACAGGAACGTAAACAGTAAACAGTGTCCTCATATGTCAAAAACTCACAATTCACTTCAGCTATCTCACTCAGTGCCTTCTCCTTTCTGCTGTGGTCCATATAAATCCTCTTTAATCCCAATAGAATAATTAGTTGACCAAGAAACTACTGAGAAATTCATAGACTAAATGATTAAATGCTTATATCCCAACATACATACACTGTTGAGGATCGAATAAAACCACAGGCAGTGTAGTATGTGGTCAATATAATACATTCTAAGGGTTACAAAGAAGTTAACATTGTTTCTTACTTTTGGTCAGGAGTTGGGGGTCAAGACCGAAAGACCCCAGATATACTGTCCAAAAAAAAATCAAAAACTCACAAGAAGCTTGGAGTAGAGCCGCTGCTCCTCCACACCGAGGCCTTTTGCAGAATTAGAATTAGAGTGAAGTGAGTGTCTGGGGAGGGGGAAGTCATCAGATCACCGCTGAGTACTAGCTTCACAAACTGAGCCTTTAAAAGTGTTTAAAGATTGAAGGATAACATACACCACATATAGGTTTTAAATTGAATGAGAACTTAATGTGAAAGAGCCAAAAATAGCATCATGATCTGGACAAGGCTCGGTCAGCTGTCTGTCAAACACACAGTTTCTACACGTCTCTATTCATTCTCCCAAATCTTTAGTTTTATTTATTATGAGAGTGTGAGAAGGCCGTGACTTGAGTGCTTGGTTTTGGGACTAGACCAGACTGGTTGTTTGAAAAAGTCGTTTTTGTCTTGACTTTTGAGGCTCGTGTTTCCCTGGGAGGCCGTGGAGTGAGCGGTGTGCCTTACCTCCATGTTAACCTCATAGTGATGATGTTGAACGTTCAAACATTTTTCTAGCACTTGATTCTGCCAGCGTAGGTGTTACTGGTTTTATCAAAGCAACCAAAACATTTCCTCTTCCTCTCTCTTTCACTAAGGAATGAAAATAGACCCACCTTTTCCCTGGCCTCTGTCACTCACTCAGCCTGACTAGGTACTACTTTAGCTGTTCAAAATCCTAACATTTCAACGACAGATATGAATCTAGTTAAACTTTTTGTAGGTTCTTGGTCACAAATGTTTACTCCATCCACATAATGCACACACTATACGGAAATTGTGTTTGCAGATGTCCCATTTATTTATATCACAATTTGGTGTTTTGGTTTTCGAAATAATTATCCGGTCAGAAAGCAGGATGAGCTGGACTCCCCGATCTCTCATTTGGGTTGCCAGGTCCAGTTGGGCTCTCTCTGATCTGAAAAGTAAAAAGTAGCAGAAAATTGATCGGAAGTTTCTCTGGTTAACATTGGAGCCAAAGATGGTGTGCTTGGGAAAGTGTTTTTCCTAGGAATACAGCACTGTAGGAACCGGGAACCACCAAATTTTTAGGCAGATCATCACTAATTCATGATTAATCATATACCAAAGCCAAATTGTGAAATGTGCCAAAAAAAATATGCAAAAATATCAAATCCTGTTACCTTTTACCAGCTTAGTAATTCCAGACATTTAGTAATTGCAAGTTTGTGGCGCAGTGAGACGTGGCTAAAGCTAGAGTAAACAGGAAACCACATCTAGTTTATCGTCTGCTTTTTCGTTCTTGTCTATTTCACTTCTCTGCGCCTCCGTGGGCCAAAATGAATATGCATTATCAGACTGAGGGCCAAACCTATTCATGTTTTTCATGTAAAAGTTTGTCTGTAATGATATTTATCACAAAAGTGTCTTTAATTATTGGGTTCTTAGGACTAGACAGTCTTTTCAGCCAAAAAATTAAAGAGGTGCCATTATGCAAAATCTGCTTTTTGGAGTTTTCTACCACGTTGTTGCCTCATCAAAAAACATGCTTGTTTGAGTAATTTTACGATCTCTCCCAGGCCCTATTTGAACACTCCTTACGGTTAGCAGTACAATCCTATCCAAATCTCAGCCCACAAGCCCACGTCACCCATGCTCCTGCGTCTGCACAAATTTTCATAAATATACAAAAGCAGGATACAAAACGAGGAGGAGTGAGGGAGAGCGTCAAAAAACAAAACTGAAACTTATTAAACATGTTAATATGTTGTTTTCAGCGAATATAGCATTTTCAAAACAATAAAAGCTAATATGGTGATTTAAATATGTTATGTTTTAGCAGTAAGTACCCCATAGAAGTGTAATACCCCCTTTTATTGAATTAGAAATGACTTACAAATCTTCATGCACACCCTCCCAAGTAAAATTAGACCCCCTATAGGGCCAAGTTAGTTTAAGGTAGTTTGGGCAGCACTGTCCTATACTCTGATCTGGGATGTCCCGCGTTATCTCCCCCCTCACATTCCTCTGTCCCAAACACAGTTGAATATACACGTCCTGGTATAACCCCTGCCTTTGCCTTGTACCTCTGTGTGGACTTCAGAGCAGGCCTCCCCCAATCCCCCTGAACCCACCCAGACCAGTAAAACCAACAGGAGCCCGGCCCATTGTCCCGGGACAGGCCTGGAGAGCGTGTGTTGGTTTGGCTTTGGGCGCAGGTTAGCACAAGGTTTGGACAGCACCAGATCCCACTTAATCCTCCCAAAAAGCTGTGGTAGAGCTGAGGGCAGGACCCCACTGATCCATCCTTCACTTGGAAATGCATGGAGACATGTTGAGTATGGGACATGGGATCCAGTGTTCAAAGTAAGTTTTATTGTTTAGCAGTTTGAAAGCTTGAGTTATGTTGTGTTCTTTCCAAAGCTCTTGGTATTACTAAATTGGGCATTCTGTGCTACTTCAGTCAGAGCGTATACCCATCCAAAGACGTTAATTTTGTTTTCATTGGCAACTTAGGTTCTTTTTTAAGACAATACATTATGAGATGTATTTTCCTTGTTGACATCTTTCAGCTGCAAGTTGAAAGCCACCTTCAGAACTGTCACCGGTCTGTGATTTAAATTGTCTACAAAAAAAAGAAGTTGCTAAGTTGCTAGAGCCCACGCCTTTAAGATCCACAAAATACTGTATGTGTTTTCAAGTGTTTAATACGTAATATTTCCGATTAAATCATTTTAAACCTGCTTTGACCATGCAAGTCACACTGTCTATTGTCTGTTTTTTGTTCCCAGTGCTTCTCCAACATGGATTTCTCCTTAAAGATACAATAAAATCTAATCTAATCTAATCTAAATAATATGAAATAATATAAAAATTGAAGACTTTTTCATGTCAGTTAACAATTGGATTGACCGCTGCCACTTGCAATGCCCAAGTGCAGAAGTTATAATCATAGACTGTATGAAGAAGTGGACTAAGTGAGTGTGATGTCACCCACAGCGTTCGGCTCCAGTCAAATGAATCTCATCGAGGCTAGAGCAGTTATAGAGGCGAATTTGGAGCCAAGTTCTAACCGAAAGGATCATAACAACCAAAGAGCCAATCCGGAGCCAGGCTGTTGAAGGTAGCACCCCTTACCGCCTTACCTGGTTTAGCAGGGAGCTGGTTGAGCGACCTCGGGCAAAAAAGGCACCTGATTTGTCTGTTATATCTTGAATTACGAACAAAATGGCTAAGTAAAAACACCAGGATCATGTAGAGCGGGTTAATATGGGTTAATACGCTAGCGGGTTAGCTATGTCCATTTATATATACAGTCTATGGTTATAATATAAGTAGTCATTTTTGGAACACTACAGACAGTTTCCTTTGAATTCAGTGCACCAATAATTATAATTAACAACCCTTTGCAATCATAATGTTTACCTTTGTAACCAAATTATCCTTAGGTTTATATGTAGAAAGCCATTACTCTGCTTGATTCTTATAAACAGACAATTTTAGCCTGCCCCCAGTGTGGTACAATAAGCTAACCCACTAATTGCCACTAATTGCTATTGATAATAAATCCAAACAATAAATCTCTCATCGGTGTCCATTTGGCCATCACTTTATACCGCCACAAGTCAAACACTATTTCCAACAGATGGGAGAATTGTAATCCTAATTTTAACCCGTGCCATTAGATTTCATTAGTCAGACTTGACCTTGCCCTAACCCCAAACTTCACCTGGTAATTGCATGTTATAGAATAGCTCCAATCACAGCGTCGTTTGAAAGGATGTGGGTAAATGTCCTTATAGAAACAAAGGAACAGTGTGAAGGCAAAGGAGGACTCTGACATTATTTACCGGGCATGTGTACAGTGGAGTCAGTCTCACTATATGTCAACCATGCATTCTACAGTTCAGATGGTCACTGGTGCTACACTGTTAGCACAAGGCCAAATATGTAATGCAACCTAATGGTAAGAACGTGTGCATCTGTTTTATTAAATGTAGTAAACAGTTATTTAGTTTTTAAAGTCTCACTATGTAACTTTTCTAGATTATCTGCTACCTGTTTGTGGAGATTTCATTGCTTTGCCTGATCAGTGAAGAGGTGACCTTGGTTACAGTAAGAATGTTGTTCAAGGTATTTATAAGCATATAACCTGGATGCAAGGTCATTTTTTTAAATTAACTTATCTTTATTTACACAAGAATATCATCATAGACTGTATATATAAATGGACATAGCTAACCTGCTAGCCGCCGTGTTCCAAAACAAAGTGATTAACCTGCTAGCCGCCGTGTTCCAAATACAAAGTGATCTCTGGCTCCAATTCACTTTACATTGAAAAGCTGTCGCCCCTCTCTCCGTAACTGCTGCAGTGAGCCTCATTATTTTGGTCTTAAAATGTTCGCATTAAACCACTCTACATGATTTTTATTTCACTATTGTGTCTGTAAATCAAGATATGAATATTAATAACAGACAAATTAGGCGCCTTCTTTCCCCAAAGTCACTCCCACATTTGTGGCACCAAAGTATCCAATTTTGCATGTCCTTGAGATATATTCCATTTTTGGGAAGCAAAATAACCAAAAGCTTTTTTCCCATCTCAGTTCTGGTGTAGTAATTTTTCAGACTTAGGCAATCATGAGCTCTTGTATTAAAAGTTCCCGTTCAATGTTCAACAAACAAGTGAGATATTCAGGCCGTCTATCATCATAGTCCCTTATAAATACATTTGATACAGTGTTGTTCTCTTCTGACAGATAACGATGGCCAACAAGTTTTCATAGAGTGTACAGTGATGGGTTTAAATTCATCACCTGTTATGAAACGAAGGGCTGAGTGAAACAGTGTGTCTAAAGGTTTCAAAGCAGAGGCTGAGGTCTACATGTATGTGTAATGCCATAATGTGGTCCATCCCAGGCAATGGAATAACATCTCCATGGTGAAAAGTTACTGACATGCATTTACGGTACCCCTTGAAAATTTGTGGTTTGTTCAGTTCAGTCTATTTAGTTTCAGTCATATAAAAATATTTCATCATCCATATATACATTGTATGACCAAAACAACTGAAAACAATTTGGGAGGTGATTGTTTGAGAAGTGGAAGTAGCAGGCTGTGATTGGATGCCAGACAGTGATTATTCTTAACTTGTCCTATCTGCCCTAAATTAGACCTTAAAGGGCCCATATTACACTATTTCCCGATCTATGTCATAATGTTGTTCCCTCTTCACAAACATACCTGGAGTTGTGTTTCACTTCATTACACTTGTTTTGTCATAATGTTGTTCCCTCATCACAAACATACCTGGAGTTGTGTTTCACTTCATTAACACACACACCCTGCATATTTAGGCTGAGTTCTTCTCTCAAACACTATTCCAGTGTTCCACTGTGTTTTTAAACTCCATACATATTCACTAGAATAATTTGGATCATTTCAATGAGATTGCCAATCTCTACTGAACAAAAGGTAAAAGGTAGCTGTTAACTTGAAAACTACCACTTCATGACATCATAAAGTGGAACAGGGCATTTTAAGCTTTGGAGATGTAAACAGACTAATAAACCATGTTTACTCAAACATGTGTGAATGAAACAAAACACAGCTCCAGGTATGTATTTGATGAGGTAACAACATTCTAACATGGCTTAAATGTATACAGCTCAATTTTGCGTAATACAGGACCTTTACATAACCATCAAAATCCCACACTATGCGTCGTGACCTTGTGTCTCCACATCACTGTTACACATCAGCCTTTAATGCTCCCAACACACTAGGTCCTCACCTCCTCCTCTTCTGTGACTCTCATAGGAAAGACTTGAGCTCTGTGAGGGTATGGGCTCTGCCCTCTGCCCCTGTCCATCCACTAGAAATGGGGCAAAGAAACTCATAGTACTACGAACGGTTTTGATTTATGGCAGCACAACCACATTTGATATTCATTTCCTCGACTGTGGCCAGCTACAAAAACAGCCGCTGTACTGACAATAGAGCTCCAGTCTGTGCGTCCTGGGCCTGCGTGCGTCACTCCTATTTTAGGAATGTTTCGGGGCTCTTTCGCTCAAATTCGCTGCAGATGTTTCGGATTGGCCCAACACGTATAATGAGTAATTATTGAAAACACCTTCGGGTTGCCCAGGGTTGTGCTTCATTTTGTGTAACCGAAGCTGTGGTTTTTCAGAGAGAGGCGAAAGATCCAAGAGGTTTACAGAAAAGGAGTAAAACAGGCGCTCAGACCTAAATTTCCTGACATCAAGAGGAGGGAGAGCAAGTG
>KN485447.1:21661-39226 GCA_000787095.1 Periophthalmodon schlosseri | reverse complement strand
GGGAAAGAGAGAGAGAGAGAGAAAGAGAGAGAGAGGGGGGGTACTTTTCCGTTCCTTCAATTTGAATAAAGCCAACATTAAATCTGTGTCTGTAAAGTGGATTGTGGAAAAATCACATATAAAGTGAAAGCTAATAGTGTTACCCAAAGCCTGCTAAGGATGGCTACAGTTTCTTAATGACTATTTCACAATCAAACCATGCATCAGTTAACTCTCGGGCGAATAATGTTTAAAGATTTATTTTTGTTAAATTTTAAAAGCTGCACTTGCAAAGCTCTATTTTCATTGCGACAGGAAGGGCATCAGATGTAAAAACTGGCCAAATGTACAGTTAGTTAAGGTGTCACAAGAACTGAACAAGAACTATAGAACTCAAAAATTATTGAAATAATTTACTTGCTTTAAAAGTGTACTGTGTACTTTTCTGGGCTCCACCTGCTTGTCTCCATGAAGATGTTATTGCTTCTGGAATTTTCCACAATATGACAAACTTATCTATCTCCAGGTGACGCCACAGGTCCAATTTACAGGTCAGATCCATGGAGAGGTGAGCCCGCACATTAGAAATTTATGTTTTCAAGATGTATCTGTTTAACAATAAAACACCAAATGAATGCCAAATATGTATGTTTAATGCCACACATTGGAACATTCCAGGAAAAGCAAAATAAGGTAAAGGACCTTCCAACAGTGAAGTTACGTGTTCACCCTTAAGCTTAGATTTGCTTCTGAATAATTGTGCAGTGTCAGAATAAAGTCCACAGGCCAAATAACAGAAGACACATGGTAATATTTAGTCATAGCTCATTTTCAGGCCTTGCTCAAAGGGAAAGACACAGCAAAATGTTTCACTTTCATCTGTTTGTAGCAAATGTTCTGTCATGGTTGTTGATTTTGTTCATCATAAAAGAGTTTTGGACCAATTTCACCATCCTCCAAAGTGCTGCGTTTGTTTAAAGTGTGTGGGTTTTCTGTATGTTATTTTCATTTACAAAGAAATTTTTAAAAAGACAGAGAAAGGAACAGAGAGAGAGAGAGAGATGAAGGGAGAGAGAGATTTTAGCAGGATCTGATGTTGTATGTGATGATTGTAGCTGGAGGAGGAGGGGAGTGCATTCCTATGAGCGTGTTGGGACAGAGCTGAGGCTGAGGGCCAAAGGGGCGCTGCCAGAACCTGCATGGTCCCAGGACACATTCACAGGAGACGTTATTAAAACCTGGGACATTTGCAGAAGGTGGTAATGTTCGCAGACGTTTAGAATTAGGCTTACAATTTCCTATTTTCATTTTCATTGTAACACAATTGCTTAAAAAGATGTCGTCACTAGGGATGCACCGATCCAGCCTTTTCAGTTCCAGTAGCTTTAGGTATCTGCCAATACCCAATATAAATTTATTTCCTTTAAACACAAATAAAATACCACAAAACTGATTCAGATGTGTTATGCAGCTGTTATTTATCTCTCACGTAACTACAGAACAACTTTGTATAAATAAAAATTCAAACATTATGAGACTTTCTGGGCCATCTGCGACCAGTAAATAGTATTATTACATCAATTTATATGCCCAACTAGGATACTGACTGAACCGATATTTGGAAACTGATCTAATCCAGCTAATAGTTCAGAATTGGCTGGACTAGGTGCATCGCTAGTCACTAACGTTTTTAGTCCAATGAGGTTCATCTGGTCTTCTGTTAATTTATTTTAATAGATTATTTTTCCAGACCAAGGTTTCATTTGTTTCCACATCTGACAGTTTCGACTGCTCACTAGCGCCCTTCCTTAGACTGGTCATGTGATGTTGCTTGACATGTCCGGTCAACCAATTTAGGGCACATTTCCGTATTTCAACGGCCTCCTTAATCCAGCGACCATGTTTGTTACCACTGTTTTAAAATATTGTTTAAATACATGCTAGCATTAGCTTTGAAACACAAAAACCTAGCTACCAGAGGTGTATTCAACTAATCTGTAAAGTCCTTATCATATCACTGATATCCACCCCCAACTTGCTGTCCACGGCATTAGGCAAGACAAGGCAGGTTTATTTGTAGCACAGTTCATACACAGATTAATTCAAAGTGCTTTACAGATCAAATGACATTAAAATCACAATACAAACAAATATTTTCAAGTATTTCTTAATTTTCGCGTGGCTATGCAAAAACCCCAAAGAGATGTCACAGGAGCGTAGTGACGATAACTGTGAGATAGCCAGGAAACATTGTGCATAGAGCCAATTGACACGTGGTGGCAGCAAGTCAGCAAACAGTCATCAATTTGAACCAAGCCAAATGTGTTGCTGTTGTGTCCTTGGGCAAGACACTTACAGACAATGTTGTAACAGAAGAAATTGCCTCAGTGCAAGAACGTTCTACCACAAACACCAAGGTTAGTGGTTTGAATTCAACTACAAGCAATTCATACTTTTGTTGTGTCTTTGGGCAAGATACTTCACTCCCCTTCACTATGTAGGAAATGCACTGTGTAAGAACATGACTAGTGGTGGAGCTATGGATCAACTCTAAAACTAAAATTTAAATTAGATACTCATTTGAACAAGCATCATTTACAATATTGGACCTTATGATTTTAGCATAATCTATATCTGTATGATCTATATCTGAAATATGACTACATGGCAATATTATTTTGTGTTGGGGGCCACAGTAGTTCAGTTGTTAGAGTGTTTGTCCACTGATCCGAAGGCTGGCGTTTCGAATCCCGCTCTTGACATAAACATCGTTGGTAGACCGGTCAGATCCACTGACCCCCGGTTGGGCTCTTGACATAAACATCGTTGGTAGACCGGTCAGATCCACTGACCCACAGGTTGGTGGCGTGATTGCAGCTCCCACAGATGAATACTGTCATTGTGTCCTTGGGCAAGAGACTTAACCCACGTCATCCCCAGTGTCTGTATGAATGTGTGCGTGAATGGGTGAGTGGTTCCTTGATGTAAAGTGCTTTGAGTGCCTTCAAGGTGGAAAAGCACTACATATAAAATCTTAATTTTAATTAAGGTAATTTTACCTTTTGAAAATTACATTTCATGGTTTAAAAAAGTGTTTTTCTTATCATTGTTGTATCATTTTCATTGTGATAAGTATCTGGCATTTTTCTTAGCATTGAAATCAAGTTATCATTTTTTTGTATCATGACAAGACCATAGTCGGAGGGGCCATAGGGGCAGATTGGCTGCCACACTTCTGTCAGTCCATCTTAGGGCAACAGTGGTCACAAAAATATATTCTGTCAAAAGTCAAACTCATCTCTCATGTTTTTATGACCTCTTCAACACCTCAATCTGTTTTTAAAATTTCTCCAAACCTTTCTACGCCATTTCGTTTCTGTCTTTTATGACTTGCCATATTTTCAGACGTATAAATTGCTACAGAAACATTATTCTTCCATATTCCTGGATTTGCCGAACAGCGCTTCTCTTCTCACTTTGAGCTTGGGATCATTTTCTCGGCAGCTCGGAGGTCTCGGGGTTGGATTTGTGGTTTATTGTTCCTGGACTCTGGTCGGGACGTCCCATTCACACGCCCTCCACCACTGTCGACTCTGAGTGGTCTGACCTTTAACGAAGGAAGCCGCAGTTTTTGGATCCCAAAGTTTTTCAGGAGTTTGAGCCAACCAGGAAATGTCTGACAGTTAAAGAAAATCAAAGAAGTCAGTATTACTATGTCAACCTTTGGGGCATTGCATTACATGTTTGGACTTGTGTGTTGCCAAAGGGTGAACTGGCATCATAAAAAACGTACTCAGACAAACATTTAAGAAGTTTAATATAGGTTTGATAATCGTTTAGAGGCATATTGATGACACTTCAACCCCATTGCCAACAACAATTAAAAGGGCATCCAGAAAACCGTGCATCTGGTTTGTTGTAGTGACACCTGATGAAAAAGTAATTGTTCAATAGAAGTTAATAAACAGTTTCAAATATGTTGTTTCAATTAACTGAAAACAATAGAACCTTAAATCTTTCACTCACTGCAGACTGCATTTTGGGTGCGTTCCATAGACTGTATAAAGAAGTGGACTAAGGCAGTGTGACGTCACCCATAGCGTTCGGCTCTAGTCAAATGAAGCGCATCAAGGTTGGTGGTTACAGGCCAAATTTGGAGCTGAGTTCCATATTTGGGATTCCGACCACGAGTATCATAGCAACCAAAGAGCCAATCTGGAGCGAGGCTGTTGAAGGTAACACCTCTTTCTTCCCGAACTCCTGGTTTAGCAGGGAGTGGGCACTTAGCAACGCAACCACAGGGAAAGAAGCCGTCTGATTCGTCTGTTATTAATGTTCATATCTTGATTTATGGACACAATAGTGAAATAACAATACCAGGATCATCAGCAGCAGTTATGGAGGAAAGGTCGACAGTTTCTCAATACAAAGTGAATTGGAGCCAGAATCGATGGAACCGGAAGCATGCCCATGCCCACTTCCTATTTTTAACGCAGAGGCTAGCAGGTTAGCTATGTCCATTTATATATACAGTCTATGGTGCACTCACACTATCCATAGGTTTCGGAATGATGAAAAATTGTCATAGAGATCAACAATTTAAAACAAAATATAAGATCTTATGATTGGGAAAAAGTCTTCAAAATGTTGCATATGTAACAAGAATCTGAACCCCATGTGTAGGCCAATCGAGAGTGTGATACACTTTGACTTTGGCACGGTTGGAGGAGGTGGGTCAAAGCACGGCATAGTTGCTTGTGTACGTGCACACACAAAACATATGTGCACTGATGTTACTTATGAATATGAACAGAGATGGAATTTTTGAAGTCTCTCGTCTCCTGTCGCCTTTACTGCTCCATGTCCATCACAGGCAGGATGTATATCTGCTTCACTATTAGAGTGATTTCATGCCACGTGGCTTATTTTCTTAATGCCACAGTATTATCAGTTAGTGCGGCATGTAGACAAACAGCGCTACAGATGACGTCACTGGTCTTTGGCTCGGTTTGGTTGTGCAGGTGTGAGTGTGAGGCACAGAGCACACTGTAATCTAACCTGAGCACAGCGCGGCTTAAAAAGCCAAATGCGCCTGCTAATAAAATGTTCATATGATAGTGAAAGTTTGTCAGTACCGTAAGTTAGACCGTATTTTGAAGTCTTGGATATGGCCCTTTTTAAGACCTGGTTTAGACCCACTTTAGTCCTGTTGTGGTCCTTTGTTTTGTCCTGGTTTAGGCCTAGTTTAGTCCAACCTCTTTTAAACCTGGTTTTGTCCCGCAGCATGTAGTTCACAGTTTTGTCTGGGGGGCACTTCCCTCGCTATTTTGATTCATTTTCTATTCTAACTTTTTAATTTCTTGCTTTAGTATTGATTTAGTCCTGCCTCAAACCAATGCACTTACTTTACTTTATTCATTTCCTTAAATAAAAGCAAAAACAACAGGCCAAGAAATGATTGACAGGGAACAAGTCAGCTCATCTCCGTGGTAACCATCATGACTGGGTTTCACTTGTTCAGACTCGCTAGCAGCTAAAGTTTGCCTTAAGCTGAACTGGCACCTTTCTCTTGCCCTGACAGACACATCCACCCCATATCTGCCCCCTGTGGGTCTAAACCAGGCCAGGATCCTTGTGTGATTCTGGGCTAACTGTCTGCTAACTGTTTGGACTTGTCAGTTAACGGCATGCTAGCTCTCTTCCTGCCCCATAAGCGTTTCACATACACACGCATCAATATTGGGTTTTTATTCGTTAGATTGATTTATAATCGGTTAGAGCCACACCGCCACATAATAACTGTAACCTTATTGTAAGAGGGTTGCATAATGTTGATAAAAAGCCAACAGTTTGGGTTGGGAATTGAGACATCTTAAAGCCAATGTATAACAGTCAGTGGTGGAAGAAGTGCTCAATTTTGTTAAGTAAGTAAAAGTACAGACACCAGATCAAAAATGCATGAAAAAATCTAAAAGTAAATTATTAAAGTAACTGTTTAAAAATGTACTCATAGAGTAAAAAGTAAAAGTATTTCTCGTAGATTTTCAGATCTTATCAAGCTTCAAATGTAGTGATTTTCATAGATTTGTGCTGAATTTTCTTCAATAGAAACAACTAAATCAGTCTTTTTTTTTCTAGCTGTTTTTAGTTGTATATTTTAGTTTGCTCAAACTATGGACATGTTAAAAATAATCCCCTCAGCCTTTTAGCAGGTCTCAAACAATAATAAAAATACTTTTACTTTTCAGTCCTGTTCAAAAATGTAGTGGAGTAGAAATATAGATACCTGCTCTCTAGTGAAGTAAAAGTAAGAAGTATCCACTTTAAAATTTACTTAAGTAAAGTACAGATACCTAAAATTTGTACTTAAGTACTTTACCACTTTTCCTTCGTTACATTTCACCACTGATAATGGTTAGCATAATATTGGTCTAGCTGCAGGGCAAGTGCTATCATTAAATAAATAATCACAGACAATGTCTCAGTGTTCAGAGGCAGAAAACCTCATCCCTTATGTTGATTATACAACATGCTATCATACTCTAAATTACTTTGGTAAGAAATTGAGAAACTCCAGGTGTTAAGTTCCAGGCCTGGATGAATGCAGAAAAATGTATCAGGGAGGGCATCTGGTGCAGATTTAAAATGTTTGATTCATTGATCTGCACTGTGAGATACTTGCTCTGATGATCATAGATGGGCCAAACCACTGCATATTTTGAGGCACATTATATCCCACCTGTCAACTTTGCATACTTAGTTTACTGAATTATTGCTAGTAATGGCCTTCTCTCGCAATGGTAAAAACAAATTGGAGTGCATTTTTTTCAAAAACGTACAGTTAGATATGCAATTTATGTTTTCAAATCAGGATTCAGTTCAGAGTGCACATTTTAGCCCCATTCAGGAGAAATAACATTTGAAAGAAGACTAAAAAATGAATAGCTTACTTAACACAATAATTTTGTGCATTTCAGTTTGTAGTGGTCTAAACTATGATTAGCAGTTTTTTTCTCTATCAAAAGACAGATTTTTTGTCATTTGCGAAGGACATTGTAAATAATTAATTCTGAAAGTCTGTGATTTGTGCCAGTTCAAACTGCGATGTAAATTTTATTGTGATATTGTAAAAATAGTAAAAATCAGCCCTAGTAAAAATCATTTGGTAGATGGGGCAAACTGTCAGGAGCAGTGGGGGCAACTGCAGTATAGAGCCCAGGATCCCGTTGTCATTGTCAAGTACATTTGGGAGGGTCAACTTATTTGTATTTTCCCCAGCATAAAAATGTAATAAACATGACTGACAGTTACAGTTCTGAAACATTTCCTCAAAAGCATATCTTAGTTTTGACAAGTCCATATTGTCAAAACACTATAACGTGACACATAGGCACAGTACATCTTATTTTATGGCAGTTTGATAGTTGCCTCACATTTAACTGCCACATGTGAACAGTGCATCTGAGTGAGCGTTTTGACAGTTGTCGTTGTTGACCTCAAACTCAGACAAGACATAACTGTTGTGTAACACTTAGGTTGGGCTGAACGCTTATCTCTGATTGGCTGAAAACTCCGCAATAACACTGTATTTGGCACCACAATATTACTCCACCAAACTGTATGTAACTTATAACCACTAGACCTGTGGAGCAGTTGAAACCTGTTAAGAGTTAATAACAGATAACAAGCCAATAAAAGAAACATTATAATTATGTTATGTTATATTATTGGGAAATTAAAGTTATGTAAAAATTTTCTGTGACTTGTAGTCGCTGTGAACTGGGGGTATGATTTGATCATTACAGTTAACATGTGGAACGGTGTATAAACTGTATTTAACAAAGTTTTCTTATGTAATTATTTACTAGACTTATTGACTTGCATTTGCTTAAAAAATATTATTATTTAACAATTAATATTCACATTTGCTGTTGTCATTATCTTTCTAACCTGCTTTATTATTGCCCTGTAAAGCATCTTTGGGCCCTATGTAGAATTTGTGTAGTAGTAACAGAAGATGTAGTAGTAGTAGCAGTAGTAGTAGTAGTTGTTGTTGTTGTTGTTGTTGTTGTTGTTGTTGTTGTTGTTGTTGCTGTTGCTGTTGCTGTTGCTGTTGCTGTTGTTGTGTAAACCCAGAAGAAACTCAACAAACAGAATATTTGTTGCCAACATAAAAGTTCCTTCTACTGCTCCAGTAGCATCTGCCTTCACACACCAGGTCCTGTCGCAGTGACTACTCTGCTGTCAGGACCAGACTGGAGCTTAAGGACTTTGAGTAGGCTATAGGTCAAAGTATTTCAGCTGCCCTGGTGACTGATAATGTGGCTGCCTATGCCTGTGCCAACAGCCTCTTTCACTGACTTTCAGTGACTCGCACACAACCCATATTCACACTTTCAGCCATACCTTGAGAATGCCCAATCTTATCTGACCTCAGGAACTCGTTGGTTGGGCCTGGTACCGGGGTGGGACTGGGCGGAAGCTGGGAATACCGGGAACTGTAGAGAATGTGGGACAGCCCATAGCTATAATCCCATGCATTTACCTACTTGTATCTCATGTTTGTTAATAAACACTGTCCCAACCAAATAAACCAATTATAATCTTGGATGGATGAATGAAATCTCTTGCTCATTCATGCAGTGGTTGAATCTAGGATTGAACTGGCAGTCTACTGGTACAAGACCACCTCCACTCAGCCACCTGAGCCACTGTCACCCCAAAATATTGTCTTTAGCTGGGATGCACCACAGACAGTGATTTTACAAGGTGTATCTATTAAAGCGTCTGTGTTCTGATCTGTCATAATGTTGTTTCCTCATCACAAACACATTCACACATGTTTAACTCGCAAACCTTGCATATTTAGGATGAGTCTAGGATGAGAACAGAAAACACCTGTTCCACCTTGTGAGGTAATACACGAAGTGCTGTATAGTGTTTTTAAACTCCATACGCCTTCACTCGAATCATTTGGTTAATTTCAGCCCTGGAATTGCCCATCTCTATTAAACAAGAGGCAAAGAGGTAGATGTTAACTTGAAAACTACCACTACATGACATCAGAAGGTGGAACAGAGCATTTTGAGCTTTAGAGGTTATTCAAACATGTGTGAATGAAACAAAAACACAACTTGAGGTATGTTTTTGATGAGATAACAACATTATAACACGGCTTAAAGCTCACAAGAGTTAATTTTGCGTAATATAGGACCTTTAAAGAACTCACTGACGTATTAGTTCTGACAAAATCAATATTTTTTTGTATATTTTTCACAATGCTTGGACTTGCCTCTACTTCTCTTTTGGCAGTGAATTCACATTTCCGCCCAATCACAAAAGCCCGTCCGTCCCTCCTTTCTGCTCCTTTCTCCTGATTTACAACAGCGAGGAAATAACATTAACTCCCATACGCCCCCCTTCCCCTCTACCGCGACTCTCTCTCTTTGTTCACACGTTTGTTTACTATTCTGTGCGGAAAATCCTCCAGGAATGTACAGGAAGAGGGCGTTTTTTTTTTTCAGGAGGGAGACTTTAATGGGGTTTTGGGTGGAAGGAGAGAAGGATGAGGGGGAGAAGGTTCAAGGCTGCAAAACTTCAGGTGGGCAGTCGTGCAGGTCCAAGTGGGATTCAAGTTACCTCAGTGTTATTTATTGTGTTATTTAATTAAAGAGTTTAGGTTTAGCTGCAGGAAAAGGTAGATCTCTGAAAATACCAATTTACTTGGCAGCCCAGGCCCTGTTCAAATATATCATGAATAAATCTACCTTTAATATATAGGTTTAAGGTACAGAGGAGATCCCAATGAAGAAGGCTGCTGTTACCTGCTATTTAAAGTCAATTTGATGGATTGCTCATTTGCCCCAGCAGCCACTGACAACAGTATTTCAACTTTCTGTTTATAGAAGACATGTTGAGGACATATCACCATTCAAAAGATGCACTATTTAGTTTTAGTATAAGGTTCTAACTGTTAAATGCTATGGCAATGGTGCTATTTTTTCATAAATTCAAAACCCATGCATATAGTGGTGTGTAAAACCAAACATACCTGAAATTAAAGCCCCAGTATGTAATTTAACGAAAAACTGACCAATGTAATTGTGTTTATTGGACTGAAAAACTAAGAAAAACATGCGTCCTTACTGTGAGTGGGCTTGCATCTCCACAAACATGACTCTTGTTTGGCCAGGAGAAGAGCCTCCACCTACTTGTTTCCATGGAAATGTTGTTCGTTTGGCTTTAATCTTCCGTTAGCATGACATAAAACTTGCATTGACCTTATTCTGCCCCACCCACTTTTGCCACAAATGCGACTAAACTGTGCTTTCTTTGTGGTGGTACTTCCAGTTAAGCGGGAATCCAAGTCATTTCAATGGAAAATTTGTTGTGTTCTATGTTCATGTGCACCAACAAGTCAACAATGGACCGATTCTCTGGGAGGCTTTGTAGTCTGTATAGAACTTATTTACTGTCAAGATCGGCAGCCCCATGCAAAATGATACAACCTGAATGACAATGGCATCTCCCACAGCAGCTTCTGGAATAAGGTGAATATCTCCATGTAGAATATTTCATATGGTTTTAATCTTCTATTTCCATGGAATGATGCAGGGGACGTGCCGCCTCCAGAAAGTGACATACTGTGCCTTTAAATGGTCATCAATGTCGATGATTTTGTACATTTGAAAAAAAGATTAAAATAATAACAATAATTTTAAAATATTTTGTGGTTTGCAGGAAAATCTGTTTAAGTACTTTTACCCAACTGTTTGGATTCAATATTCACCAAGTTTTGTTTGCCATTTATTTATTTGTCTAATCTAAATTTTAATTTTTAAGATTTTTATTTATTTTTTAATTCTTGCGGTGATTCTTAAAATTGTAACCTAATGATTAAAAAAGTGTAGTTCTATTATTTTGTTTCACTTACCTTAACCTCCATCCATTATAGTCCAGGTAAGAAGCAGTTAGTTTTGTTTACACTGCATTAACAACCTGAAACCTTACTCACAATCCAAATGACTTTAGCCTTTAGAAACACAGGAGTGAGGCTCTACATTTACAGTGAGCTCTTCACCATGTCATTAAAGGATTAGGAGATGCCTTCTTAATTAAACCCTATTGAGCCACACACTTGTTTACTTAAGGCTTTAAACTGGAGAGGGTTAAGACCGTTAGTGGGACTTTCCCTCAAGGTGACGTTCGTGACAGAGGAGGTACAATATGATGGATTATGCAAGTTGTTTACAAAGTGGGAACTGGGTTATACTATATGGAACCACAACTTATAATGAATTAGTCTTGTAGTTCTCAAGGCACCAGGCACTCAAAGTCACTTTACAATAGTGTGCATTATTAATTCAATCTGTGGTGGTACGTCCCATTGTAGCCGCAGCTGTCCTGGCGCAGACAGACTGAAGGCTGGCAATCTCTGCCATCGGCCCCTCCGACCACCAACACTCACACACGCACCACAGTCATACTAGGTAATATGCCTAGACTGTATAAAGAAGTGGACAAAAAGAGCGCGATGCCCCCACAGCGTTCGGCTCCAGTCAAATGAAGTTCATTGAGGTTAACAGTTATAGGGGCTAATTTGGAGCCAAGTTCCGTATTTGGAATTCCGACCGCGAGTATCATAGCTACCGAAGTGCCAATCCGGAGCTGTCGAAGGTAACGCCCCTTCCCACCCGCACCGCTGGTTTAGCAGGGAGCGGGCGCTTAGCAACACCATCAATCAAATCTGTTGCTAATGCTAGTGGGAGCGGCCTCGGGGAAAGGAGGCGCCGGATTTGTTATTAATATTTTTATCTTGATTTACGGACACAATAGCGAAATGAAAATACCAGGATCATGTAGAGCAGGTCAATACGAACATGACCAAAATGCCGGAAGCGGGCCTATGCTCACTACTTATTTGGTAAGTGGTCTTGGGCACATCAACAGTATGCACTAGAGCCACTGCTGCCCCGCTGTGGCACCTGGTATTCCCAGCGGTCTCCTAATCAGACCAGATAAAATTAGGTCAGTTAATACAATAGTGAGAAGTAAAAATAGAACTCTGGTCGTAGTTCTTGCAAATTTTCCATTCATGAATTTCTAAGACAGATTGTGGGAGCAGCTTGACGGCAGAACTTCAACCCAGCAATCAATAGCTATTTGCTGTGTTTACATATATCATTAAATTCATTCACACGCACTTTCCCAAGCACATAAACTAACAAATAAAAACGACACACACACTCAAATGAGAAAGTCCTAATAAACTACTTGTTAGTAACTGTATTAAAGGCAAGAAGTTTGCTCATACCATCTTGCCCGCTCCAATTCACTCTCCTCTCCATCCCTCAGAGCTTTGTTTATTTCGGCTGATTTTCATTATTTGTGACTAATCCTCTTGAGGACCAATGACGGTAATAGCGTCTAATGTTCATATAAATAAAACGATTGCTCCTGGCTGCATCTGAGGAAAGCACACAGTGGGGTCACAACCTTTTTCCACTGAAAGGGATACTTGAGAGGATGGTGCTATACTTTTTAAAGGGGCTGAATCATCGGTGTTAATGAAGACTTTAAAATTTCCAAATCGCTGTGTGTGCGTCTAAGCTGACCACTAAGGAGCCACAGAAATGCCTAAGAGGGAATGCCTGCCTGTCTGGGTTTTAGCTTTGCATGTTTTGGTCCGGCTTTAAAGGAAAACCAAGTCCCCTCCTCCTTGTCCCGTTGCCTTTGCAGCTAATAAACTATTGGCAGATGGAGCAGATGTCTTAAGATAATTCTGACTCAATAAGCAAGTGTTTATTTGGAGAGGCAGATGTAAATAGCGATGGGCTGTACCAGGGATTTGTTTAGGTTTGAGACAAAGTAATTCTATGGCAAGTTTCGCAATATTGTTCAGATACCAATAACAATCTGTTTTGTATTAAAATGCATAGAAAGTCCTTTACTTTAAAGCTCCCATATTACACTTTTCCCTGATCTATGTTATAATGTTGTTTCCTCGTCACAAACACACCTGGACTTGTGTTTTGTTTCATTCACACATGTTTAACACACAAACCCTGCATATTTAGTTCTTCTCGGCAGAAAACACTCTGTTCCACCTTGTATGTCATGTGGTTCTTCTCGGCAGAAAACACTCTGTTCCACCTTGTGATGTCATGTGGTAATACAGAAAGTGCTCCACTGTGTTTTTAAACTCCATACACTTTCACTAGGTGTATGGAGTATTTCATTCGGATTATTTCAGACCTGTAATTGCCAGTATTTACTGAACAAAAGGTAAAAGGTAGCAGTTAACTTGAAACTTGAAAACTACCACTACATAACATCACAAAGTGGAACAGAGCATTTTGAGCTTTGGAGATGTAAATATTGAAACAAAACACAACTCCGGAGGTAACAGCATTATAACATGGCTTAAAGCTCACAAGAGCCAATTTTGTGTAATATCGGACCTTTAATGAATTTCTTGGCATTTTATGTACTCGTTTTTACGTTACTTGTTTTCAGTCCGCTAGTGTGCACTTGAATAATACTATTTTAAAGTAATAATAAAAACTGTTCTATATCACATTATGAAGTTATCGAGTTTTGCTATAGGGCTTGTACTGTAAAAATGCATTCAGCAGAAAGGCAGTTAATTCTTATTATAGCTGAAGCCTGAAGGCCAATAGAGCAGCAGCTTGTCATGTCCTTGGAAGACACAATAATAATGGTTGTGTAATATAATTAAGTTTTCAATTTTGCTCGCTCAACAACAATGTGGGTAACTATTTGAACAAAACTTTTCATGGCCACTATTGTGACAGTTGAATGTATTTTTTTTTATTTTTTGTTAAGAATGAACAAGTACATGCCGTTTCTTCTCTAAAAGTCAAACTATTTTCTGTTTGGGTTATGAATTATCTTTTACCAGAATACACTTTTCCTAGCACTGAGCCTGACCCCAGAGTCACTCACAGAAGCACATTTTAACAGGGGGAAAATCCATCCTTTGTCACTGGCTTTTTGAACCCTCCATTTAAATAAGTGTTTTTCCTTCACGCTGCATCACACAGGTCCACACTGCATCAGGCATATTGACATCAGTTGAATTCAGAATATAGAAATAGTTGCCTGGGATCCAAAATACACACTTTCTCAATACTTTTCAAAGATGTGAGTTTGGTCACTGATGAAACTCCCTTCAGATGGGCGTGACTGACAGGTGGATTAGTTAATCAAGGACACACATGGTCTGTCCATATCCAAACAAATATGGCTGCTTACAAGGAAGAAAGAAACGAAAAAATATATATCACAGGGGACTGAAAAACATCACAGATTTTTGCAGAATCAGTGAGTGAAGCACTAAACCCAGTTAAGTGAGAGAGAAATTTGGTTTTACTTGTAAATGACGGGTGACCAATGAGTTCGAGTTTTATTTCACATGCGTCACTGAAATAAACAAATCTGATTGGACGATCATGTTTGGTTCTGGCTCTGGACACGACGGAGGGAGTGGTGACCAGACAGATATCCTTCTCGCCAGGCAACCAAACCTATTGTCTCCTCTGATCTCCCAGTTAAGTGAGAGAGAAATTTGGTTTTACTTGTAAATGACGGGTGACCAATGAGTTCGAGTTTTATTTCACATGCGTCACTGAAATAAACAAATCTGATTGGACGATCATGTTTGGTTCTGGCTCTGGACACGACGGAGGGAGTGGTGACCAGACAGATATCCTTCTCGCCAGGCAACCAAACCTATTGTCTCCTCTGATCTGTGTGTGTGTGTGTGTGTGTGCGTGTGTGTACTTTCTCTCTACATGGGACAGACAGGAGTGTGAAAGGACAGGAGACAGTGTGAGGGGCATTAGCGCTGATGGACAGTGGACACATTCCTCCAGATCTGTGCTTCACATCAGCTCCTCAGAGACACTGCACAGACCCAGGCTGAGTGTCATGACGGCATCTCCTGCTCCAGACAGCGAGGGACAAAAGGAGCTTTTGAGATAATGCATTTTAGAGAATAAATACATTTTACTTTTTTAAAGTGCATTATTAAAGGTGCAGAAAAAAGCCATTTACCTTTAAAGGTGATGTAAAATAAATAAAGAAAGAACATTGATCATTTTCAATATGTTTTTAACAAAAATTGACAATGACCCCCAATGCACACCAGAGCAGTAACATCGCCTAAGTGCAGAATCACAGCATACGCATAGGAATCACTTATTAACCGGTCAGACAATCAACACCAGCTATGCCATACGTGCATCCCAACAGGCATAATCACGCCATGTGTTGCTCAAGTTAGGTTGGAGTTCTAATTTTTCAGCATCCACAGAGCGTCTCCAGGCTTTTAACAGAGGAAGAATAAGTCTCACTAATCTCATAAAGAACGTGAGTCACATCCAGGACCTCTGGGAATGACCCGTCATGGACTACGAAGAGTTTATAGCCGTGGTGAATAAATATAAAACACTTTACGACGTCAAACATCAATTTTACAAGGACAACTTATGAAGGAAAAGGTGCATGGCTGCAGAAACTGAAACCTTAAAGGTAAGTAGCCTAATTAATGCAAACACTGCAGCCACAGCCTGTTATTGCCATGCAAAGTATCGTCCCTCTGTCAACTTTTGCATAGTTCTAAAACATAATTAATCCGATAAACAATGAATATATAAGCGATATAAAACAGTTCTGTGTTTAAACGGGAGAATATACAGAGGCGAGCACTGCAGGAGCTGGAGTTGCTGGAGCATAAACTTCATATTGGTTTGAACAGACTCTTCACCACATGTTTATATACAGAGGAGTCAGTGCGGAGATAAGACCAAACTATAGGGATGAGTGTGAATCAGTGCAGCTAATGTAACTAACTGTATCTTTAAAGCAGAGTGAATATCCTTCTGATCACACACATAAGAAATTTAAACTAATTCGCCCTCTAACTGTATCCCATATAAGGCTTGCTGTGGTTCTTATATGTGCTCATTTGCTCACAACCGCTAAAATGAGTAGCTCACCGGAGGAAAAATGTTGGAGACCCCTGTTATAAAGTGCAATTTTCTCCATTTGAAAATAAAAACATCAACACGTCTTCAATGTGCCCCAAATGTTCTGATCAAATCTTTCTTCAAATCTGAGTAAATAAATAAGCAAAAGCTATTTGGTCCAGGTGTTTGACAGAGATGGAAAAATGCTGGTTCACTGCAGACAGAAGTGAAGTGTGAAGTGTAGTGGAAAAATGGTCCATTTAAAAAGGACACAGTCACAGTTGTGTAGAGCCTAAACAAGGTTAACAAATATGGAAAACATATGTCTATATATGGACAAAACAACCACTCAAATTATACACAACATTATACATGCTTGAGGTTCATTTGCGAAAAGGAATGGTTCCTGTATATTATACAGACAAAGAGACAAGGTTTTTCAGAGTCTATAAATGGAAGACTATTTATGGGTTTAAGAGTGATGAGAAATTAACAATTTAAAACAAAATAGTATATTTTTTGAATAGCCAAAAGTCCTTAAAATATCACCTATAAACAGGAAGTTGAAACCCATGAATATAATACACAGTGGCAGAGTGGTTAGCTGTCATGTGTTTGAGTAAACCAATGCTGATGGGACATGTCTGGTGCTGTATGCCATCACAGTGCACAGCAAGCCCCCTTCCCTGGAGTCTGAGCCAGGATCTTGGTCAGAAGTATCAGGCTTACTTTGCACAACTGTTTACAGTAGTGTTTTTCACAATACATGCTTCATGTACTGAAATGATTGGTCTTCATATCCATAAACAGTTAATTATACATCCTAAAGCTTGTATTCAATTAATGCATTATTACTAGTTTACGTTAAAGCAACACTGTGTAACATTCTGCAGGTGGTATGTCATCTGCACGATTCCATGGCAGTAAGTTAAAACCATACTGCGGAACATGCTCCATGTATAGATTTTTACACAGGTTTTATGCCATATGGTGGAAGATCATAGATTTTTTTTTAAAATTTTACTATCGAAACAAAAAAACAAAAAATTCTATGTCTATGTTTTGGCTAAAAAGTTACACAGTGAGGCTTTAACATTTGCAAGTGTCCCTACCACAATAAATGTCTGCTAATCCGTTTTATTGATGACATGTTAAGGTAGGGAGTATCCACTGATGCCACAGGACCCTCCCTCTCAAACCACTGTGTTTACTGTTATCTGATGGGTGTAATCTGATCATCTTGAGGAGGGACAGGGGTCATGGTCGATGTGTAGGTATTATTAGCTCAACAACATCATTTAAAGTTCAGATATTGGTTAAAATAAGTTAAGGTTTAGGATTAAGCTTAGGCAAGTAGTGACTATGGTTAAAGTTAGGATCAGTCTTCAGAAAATGAATGTAGGTCGATGTAATGTCCCCAAGAAGCACGGAAACCCAATATGTGTGTTTGTGTGTGTGTGTGTGTGTGTGTGCGTGTGCGTGTGTGTGTGTGTGTGAGGGGGCGGGGCATCCTCAGGTGGGACGGGGGCAGTAATAGGCGCCTATAGACCCCCTCAGGTGAGACCATTAGATGTGTATGGACAGGACTGAGGCCACT
>KN485447.1:1377-21648 GCA_000787095.1 Periophthalmodon schlosseri | reverse complement strand
GGGCCTATTTAACTTGTGTTGTAGATTATCAGGTTACAGCTAAAACGGCAAAAAAAAAGCACTAACCATATCTATCTCCATGGCGACAAACAAACATGAAACAAAAGAATTCAGATTTTTTAGCAACAAAAAACACTTATACTTGAATAAAAGCAAAATAGATACGTTTGAACATTCCAGGCAATGCAGTAACATCTCCATAGTGACAAGCAAGTGGTGGACTCTCCATCAAAAAGTTACGTAGTGCACCTTTAAGATATTTGGCTATCAAGTTCCAGTTTTCCAATTGCAATGACATGATTTCAATTTCATGCTATTTTATTAAATCTGTATACTGTAGGACAGACCGAGGAACTTTACTGATAGAATCTTTTCAAATAAAGAAATAAATGCTCAATATTGAAAAAAAAACCAAACACATTTGCCATTCATGAGAGGGCAGAAATCACCAAATTAACAACCAACCAGTATTTCTCTTATCTGAATGCCTTTGTTACTGTTTAAGGCTGTGAAGTCTTGACTGGAAGATTTCCATTGCTGGAGGTGACAGTTAATCTGATTGAACAGAAGTGTGTCACTACAAAAAACAAGAGCTTAATTGGTGCTTTGAAGATAGTTACCATCCTCCGGTCATGTCACTGATGTAAGATAGAGCTACAGTGATACAAATGAATTCACAAAATAACACCTTGAAAACAGTGTGTGGAAATACATTGCAAATGCTAAAGGAGAGATCTACTTTACAATACATATGACACATGTGTTACAATAAGCTGCTAAGATGCTCCGATTGTCAAGAATTATTTTTATTTCTTCATAATTTGACTGGTTAAGAAACCCGAATCCAGTCCTGTTGAGTCTAAAATCAAGTTGAAACATGTGATTGGTGAATGGTCACATTTTTGTATAGGTTAGCGCTTTTCCACCTTCAAGGCAATTGTAAGGTATTTTACTCCCACACATTAAATAGGAGTGTGTTTCACTAGAAACTAATTTAAATGTTTCACTTTCACTTTGTAGTGGCACATACTTGGCATCCAGCAGACTGTAAAATGGAAAGAATTAACTCTGTGAAGGTAGAAGCATGAAGTTCAGTAGCTGTTAGCATAATATTCCAGGAGAGAAACCATGATGGCTGCCTTTGTCCCTGCTCTCTCAGCTGTGTAATTCTGTTCAATAGTGGTGCTCAAACAGGGCAAGGCGTACGCTTTGAGATATGCAGGCCCTTGTGGTGCTCAGGATAATCTAGAATAATTATTTCTGTGTTGAGGAGAGGAGTTTTGGCACATGGTTGCTGGGTAACAGTTATAGAATTGTATAATGGCATGATTTCCAGTCAGGAAGTAAAAGTTTAGACCCAAAAAAAGAAAAGAAAAATGGCCAAGCTGGGATAAAAAACAAACACTTTTAGCAAATTTTTAAATGCAATGATAGTAAAGCCAGCCTGGTAGAGCCAGTGCCGAGTGCATATGTCCTGTTTGAGCTGCCGGTGTGGTCGTCCTTGTGTTGATGCGCAGATATGGTTTTGTGAGTTTACACACATAGAAGCTGTAGCATGCAGTTTGTGTAAGGCCTAAATACTCACAGGAAAGTGACCAAAAATACAACTCACCCTGATTACAGGCCCTGCTAATGGACCCGGAAGTGACATCACAACTTCATCGATACATTTAGAACATCCCCAGTGTATTGTCACTGCAAAGTATCCATGTGGAGGGCGGGGCCACTCCATGCCCCACCTGCCCCTCCCTCATCACCCCTCTCCTCCATTGGGGCAGCTCGGGTGCCAAGGGAAGTGTAGTTTGTGTTAGCTGCCCCAGGCCACAATGGCATGAGAGGCTCCATGCTGAGATTTGAGTGAAGGAGGAAATCTGAACAGCTGGAGTCCGAAGGGTTTTGTAGAATTTCCACAATGAGAAGAGGAAAAACAATCACTTTCTTAAAACAATGATATTTTTAAGGCAGAATTTGTCACCCTCTTCCCACGTTCACACAGGATCACACAATAGAGCTAAACGATTTGGGAAATATGGGAAATATAATTGTGATCTTTCTGACAAGCAGGCTGATTGTAATTAGATTTGTGATTTATGTTTTAATAATAGGATTCTGTTCTATTATTTTTTAATTAAGTTTTTAAACACATCCAGAAGGATTGACCAAAAGGCTGAAATATGAACTGACAAACAATACAGGAATCACATTTCATAACATCTTTGTACAGTTCTAAACTACAGGGTTAGCAAGTTTTATACAGAGCGAGACAGGATAGTTGTTTATGGAGGAAATTAGGGTACTTCAAAAATTGTGATTTGCTAATTGTGTCCATTCAAATTGCGATTTTGATTTGATTACGATTAATCTAACAATCCTATCGCACAAGCTCCTGTTCTTACTGAGTGTGTATTTCTTGCATCACATATAGAGAATATTACATTATTCAGGTGGCTCAAAAAAGTATAACAATAAGTGGAAATTAAATTAAAATAAAACTAGCATTCATTCAGTCATCTCCTCAGTGACCTCAGATCCATAACAAACTTCATAAATGTGCATTACGTAGAGTGATCATGACTCTTTGGGCTTAGGAATGACCCAAAATGTATACTGGCTTGACCCACCATACCTGAACAGTTAAAGATGCACTATGTAACTTTTCTGTTGGAGGGTCCGCCAACCGCTTGTCACCGTGGAGATGATATTGTTTTGCCTGAAATGTTCCACAGTATGGCATTAACTCAAATTGTACGTTAATGGAGACAGGTCGGCGACAACACCAATCCAAGTTCCAGGTCACATCTGCAGAGAGACGACCTTGCTCCCAATAAAAGTACATGTTTTTCAAGGTATGTTAATAATAAAAACTCATGTAGTGGGATATATGCAAGATAGGTAAGTTTAATGTCATACTGTGGAACATTTTTGGCAAAGCAATTTCCATGTAAACAAGCAAGTGTCAGACCACCCATCAGAAAAGTTACATAGTGGACCTTTAACTGAATGTTTACTACATATATCCATCATTGATATTGGTCAAAAAGCTTAATTCACAGAGTAGCAAATACATTTTACGATTGTAATTTCTGTAAACAAACCAATCAGCTTAAGCCTCACGTCAGTTCACAGTGAAGTCCCAACTCAAGTGTCTGCAGTGGTGTGGTTAACCTCTGCAGCCACAAAAAGGTCAAAGGGCACCTTTACAACTATACACTGTAAAAATATATACTGTGAAAATTAGGTCAATTCATGATATGTGCGTTGTTTTGACTAGATTTGTTGAGTTGGTGTAATTAAATTGTTTTATTTTATGCTTAAGTGTCTGTCAGTGCAGTAAAATGTGTTGACTTGAAATTTGTTTATTCAAGAAAATGTTAACTTGATTCGAGAAAATTTCACATAAGTGAAATCTACCAATGGAACAAGCCTTTTAATACTTAAAATAATACATGTTGTTATACAGAAGATAAGAAAAATAACAACGTTTTTGCACTTAAAATAAGAAACAAAATCTTACATTGCTTGAGTCATGACAAAAATTACTTGTTCCATTGGTAGATAAAGTAACTCAAATCACGTTAAAGGTTCCATATTACACAAAATTGACTCTTTTATTTTAGCCATGTTAGAAAGCTGTTACCTCCTCAAAAACAGAGTTATGAGTTGTGTTCACACATGTTTGAGTAACCCTTTATTATTAGTTTGTCTACATCCCCAAAAATGAAAATGCTCTGTTCCACCTTGTGATGTCATGTAGTGGTAGTTTTCAAGTTAACAGCTCCCTTTAACCTTTTGTTCAGTAGAGATTGGCAATTCTAGTGAAGGTGTATGGAGTTTAGAAACATGGCGAACCACTTCCTGTATTACTACATGACATCACAAGAGTGTTTCCTGTTTGACAGAAAAACATGTGTGAATGAAGCAAAACACAACTCTGGGTATGTTTTTGATGTGGAAACAACATTATAACATATAAAATGTAATATGAGCCCTACAAGTTGGAGTGATTCGAACTCTGAGTAATTTGAACTTTGATATTACTTTTTGCAGTGTATACCTATAATAATACAATCCTGAAAAGTTTTGGACCACTCCTGGGCAAAGGGATTACACAGTCTTGCTTCTAATATAATGAAATGAAAGTGTTGATACATTCAGGCACAACATTATAATATAAATTAAAAAGGGAGTTGTATCATTTGTGTAATCATCCAGTTCATTGGGAGTGCCATTTTGAAAAACCTCTGAGGCTTGTAATTTACTCTTTGTAGCAAGCGTTTCTAAAAGCCAACTCTAATTTAGTCCAATGAAGTAATGCATTTCCATCCCTCCTGTTTATCTGTTTTTGCAAATGAAATGGTAAAATGGTAAATGGTCACATTTTATATAGCGTTTTTCCACCTTTGAGGCACTCAAAGCACTTTACATCAAGGAACCACTCACCCATTCACACATACGTTCATACACCAGTGTACGCCGACACAGGATGAGTAACTAATACTTACTAACTACTGGTAAATCATTCTAAACTTGCTACTCAAAACGAGGTAGCACTATTCTGAATTCAAGTCCTCTTAAGTAATAACAGTTTTTGTACTGCAAACTGACAGCTTATTTATGTGTTAGCAACAAAAAAACTCCAGCATTGCATCCACCCGCCCTGAGGCTAAGCGGGGGCTTTAATTTACAGCCAAACAACCACTCACCCAGAAAATAATGACCCTTGAAGCCACAGTCAATCATTGGGGCCACACAACTTTCCCAACACTGAGATATGGGCCTGAAACCTGTGAATTTATGATGTTTTGTTTTATCAGAACGGGCCACACCACTGTTCTGGACTGTGCTAATATAACTGCCAGGAGCTTGTGTTTTATAATAATGACAATAATGACAAACTTCTCTTTGACCCAGGATCCACTTGGTTTTAATGACTTGTGTTAGCAGAACCTAGAGGTACTTAAAGGTTCACCGTGTAACTTTTTGGTGGAGGATTCACCACCTGCTGGAATGTCCTATAGTTTGCAATCAAACTAATCTATCTTGCATTTATTCAAGTACAGGTGTCAGACTTGTAACTTAAATGTCATATATGATGCAAAATTGACCTTTATGAGCTTGAAGCCATGTTACAATGTGGTTAACTCATCAAAAACGTACCTGGAGTTGGTTTGTTTCATTCACATGTTTGAGCAACACTTTATTATTAGTCTGTGATGTCATGTAGCGGTAGTTTTCAAGTTAACAACTACATTTTTGTTTAGTAGAGATTGGACATTCCCTGGCTGAAATGATTCTTGTAAATGTGTATGGAGTTTAAAAAACACCGTGGGGCATTTCCTGTATTACCGCATGACATCACAAGGTGGAACAGAGTGTTTTCAATTTGAGAGAAGAACTCAGCTTCATGCTACTAATCAGGAAATTGAATTGAATCAAGATTAACTTTTTCAAATAGTAAATCAATTCTGATGCCATTTCATGTTGGCCAAAGTTGAGGTATTCTTCCACTAGTAGTAGCAGTAGTAGCAGTAGTAGCAGTAGTAGTAGTAGTAGTAGTAGTGGTGGCGGTAATTTGTCATATCAGTTTGCTATGATGCTTGAATAAACAACATGTACAGCCTGGTTACTATGGCTACTAACCTTGTGTTTTACCAGCCAACAAGTGCATCTCATTGAAAGGGTTGTATTGAGTCTTAATCCCAATGTATTATTATTGTATTTATTTAACTGTATCCCTTATTAAAATGATGAATTGCCACATCCACATTACATCAGAACAATCTCTGTGCTTAAATCCATTGCATCAGATGTGACTCAGGTTTCTACAGCCCCATTTAAAGCAGCAGATGCAGTCATGTATTCATAATGACCATAATCCTGGCCTTGAGCAGGTCTGAGCTGGTTCCACTCACCTACAGCAGAGGCTCATGGGGTTTAAGACAACTCACCAGCCAACCACATGTGAGGAGTTCGGCTTCTGGAAGTTCAAGTGAAATGACATAATAATTGTCTCCAGTACATAATTTACTCGGCACTAAAACAACAACTCCAATTGTATCGCTGAAAATGCTGTTGTTTTGAGATAAAAACAATTTGCTTATTTTTTGTTATAAGCGATATGAAGGAGGCACTTGCTTCTCTAACATCCAGAAATTGGCAATAGAAAGTTTCAAAACATTAGGGGCTTGGTTAGGTTTTAACTTGAACTCAACCCAAAAACTAGTCCAGGTAACTCCTGTGTAAAACTTTTTGTTGCCTGAAATGTGGAGTATACATTTGCAGCGTCATGGTAATACTATACAACTAGCATGCTAATAGCGCACCAGCATCACACCCTGGTTCATGGACGATAAAACTGTTTATAATTGGATGCAGACAAGGACACAATAAGATGATTGATTTGGGAAAGACAGTGCGAGGACTCAGAATAGCCTATTAGTAATTACTCTAGTAGACATGACATGCCAGGATAAAACAGTGAAGTGGGGCGTTTATATAGTACATAAAGGACATATATCTGAGCCACATGAACACAGCAAGGTGAGTCAGCTTATTAAATTGTCTGCTTTTGATTGTTGGCTTTTTCTTTCATAATCAGCCATCAACTTGGCGTCTGTGAATGTTTGGGCTACCGCAGGTTGCTCCTGTTATCAAATTAGTAATGTTGATATAGTAACCACAGTTAGTCATTTTTTCATCAGAGGATAATACTCAGTTACTCTAGAAGGCTGCATTTACCTGAGGCACTCTTTTTAAAATTAAATTGTAATAGAGTTCTGACACCATACTCACTGTGCCAACTGGAACACATTAAAATCCACCAGAAACCATGAAAAAAATGTCTAGAATTTCAAAAAATTTCTGGGGAAGGGCCCCCAGACCCTCCTTACATGTTAGTCTACTGTTCTTGTGACTATAGTTGTTGTGACATTTGGGATGTTTTCCGTCTGATGTTGGTCATATAAATACAAATACAATTGGTTGACGTGATGAGAGCATAGTCATAATGTTGTCAAATGTGAATGACCAACAGCTGAGCCAGGGTACATCCACAGCAGGGGGCCCAGAGACAAGTTCAGCTTAGGGCCCCCTGAAAGCTTGGGCCGGCCCTGCAGACAGCACACATCATTGCTTTTACAATAAATCTGTACTACAGAGAGACAATTCAATCCAATTTGTATGTGTGCTCTGTAGTAATACATAAAGCCATGAGATAGAATAACCATCAACAATACTACAGTAATATCACCTTACAAATGTCTGCAGGCCAGAGGAGCAGGGATTGGAAATACTGCATTTCCTTCTATCTATTACCAACCCATGATCAGACATTGTGGTGTATTCATTCAGAGCGTGTGGGAGGAGTCTGGAGCACTGGGGGCTGTGCATGTGGAGGCACAGTCTGCCAGCGGTGACAGGACCCATCACAACTCAACACAGCAAACAGATACTATCACAGACAAGAGGCAAGACTGAAGTGAGACCGGCATTCAAACAGTCCAAGGCTAAAGAAGAAACTAGACAGGAAGTTAGGAAGGTTTTAAAGGTCCACTAAGTAACTTTCCTGGTGGAGGGTGTGCTATGTTGCTACCTGGTCTCCATGGAGATGTTATTGCTTTGAGTGCAGTGTTCCACAGTATTTTATTAAATGTATCTATCTCCATGGAGAAAAGCCAACAGATCATGTTACAGGTCTATGGAGAGGCGACACTGCTCAAAGTAAGAATGAATGCTTTTTAAGCTATTTCTGACAATAAAAACACTTCTAACTGAATAAACGTTGTTGTTTCATTGTATACTGCGGAACATTCCAGGCAAAACAGTAAGATAGAGACAAGCGGCTGGCAGACCCATACCAGAAAATCTGTTTTTTTCAATAGGACAATGTAATTCTGTATTTCTGTGTCATTGAGCAAAGGACCCTAATGGTAGGACAAGGCATTACTTCATTCAAAATATGCTCAAAACAATACTTTATTTTTGCTATTACTCTCTTTTTTAGATAGGCCCAAAAAGAGTCCTGTCAGGCAACCCAATTTACAAGACCCATATTATGAAATGCAAACAAGTGATACCACTGGTCAAGTTACAAGTCAGTTCTGTAGAGAGACGACCCGCACAGAAATAATTCAATAAATGCAATATAGAAAAGTTTAATACCATAATGTTGAATAATCCTAGTAAAGCAAAAACATCTCCATGGAAACAAGCAGGTGGCAGACCTTCCACCACAAAATATACATAGTGCACCTATATAATCAGTGCTTTTACATCTTCTCTCCCTTTGGCTTGTCTGTCTGTGTGTTGAATTCCTGTCTCTCAGCTCCTCTGCGCCCCTCCCTGCGTTTATTTTGGCAGATATCTGGAGCTTTAGTCCCAATGACAGTGCACTCCCTCCCTCTCCCCTCCCTCCCCTTCCCCTTCCCTGTCTATTCCTGGCCCATCATCGTAACCAGCACATTTTAGGTGTAATAGTCTCCAAAGACACTCATCTAATAGTTTTACCATGACAGCAGGTCCATGTGCGACTGATTAAAGGTTGGATTGCTCTTTGTATCGCGTTGGAGATCTTTTATGGAAATGTGATTTATAGGAACAATATTCAGATATGACCTCATATTATTAGCAGTGAGAACGGATGCATTTCATCACAAAGTTATTCACAGCTGAAGAGATGAGAACAGGCAGATATGGAAAACTCCTGTACTGATGTGTTCTGTATTTTAAACTGATCCAAAAGGCCCAAAATCGGTATACTCATTATTAAGGGACTTTTTGCCTGTCTGTAAGTGGTAAAAATGATACCCAGATACTTATTGAAACTAAAACTAGTATACTCATTTGCAGTGGTAGTACTGATACCAGAGCAAAAAAACACTCAAGCAAAAGTATCACATGAGGAAAAATAACTTTACTAAATTATATCCAACTGAAGGCAAAGAGGGCATTGGGTGAGAAGGGGATAGAGTTCTTTAATGCCAATGTAATTTTGATCATGAAATATTTGTGTATTCTGTGTTTTGTATGTCTGGGGGACTGCATGGTACAAAGCATCTCTTCAATATTTCTTTGATTACATGGTCCCTGTAAAATAAAGTAAATAAACTAAACAAAAAAGCCTGAATTAGGACAGACTTGGACCTTTCGTGAATAGTTTTAGAATGATATTATCTATATTCATGCTAGTAAGTGCACATGGTCATTTAGAAGGAACTACTATAGTGTTGCAAGTGACACTGTATTTTTTTTGCATGTGGTAACTTTATGTTTTATATATTGTGAAAGGGCTCCGTGTTTGTTGTGTGATTGTTCTTAAACTGTTTTGTATTGTCTGATGCTGCTCAAATGAATTGCCCCTGGAGGGATAAATAAATTTGTCTGAATATAATATATAAGACATTGTGGTGTATTGGTTCAGAGCGTGTGGGAGGGGTCTGGAGCTCCAGGGGCTGTGCATGTGGAGGCACAGTCTGCCAGCGGTGACAGGACCCATCACAACTCAACACAGCAAACAGATCAAGACAAGACATCACAGACAAGAGGCAAGACTGCAGTGAGACCAGCATTCAAACAGCGCAGGGCTAAAGAAGAAACTAGACAGGAAGTTAGGAAGGTTTTAAACGTACACTAAGTAACTTTTCTGGTGGAGGGTGTGCTATGTCGCTACCTGGTCTCCATGGAGATGTTATGGCTTTGACTGCAATGTTCCACAGCATTGTATTAAACTTATTTATCTCATGGAGAAAAGCCAAAAGGTCATGTTACAGATCTACGGAGAGGCTGCCCTGCTCACAGTAAAAATGCATGTTGTTTTTACTATTTCTGACAATGCATTTTTTTTGCATGTGGTAACGTTATGTTTTATATATTGTGAAAGAGCTCCGTGTTTGTTGTGTGATTGTTCTTAAACTGTTTGATGCTGCTCAGATGAACTGCCCCTGGAGGGATCAATAAAGTCGTCTGATTCTGAATCTGAATCATATCATATTTGTTTATACGAGCAGTGCAAATGTTGTATGTCTTTGAACAATGGCAATACAGGTGAGCTTTATTTACAAAAAAAACAAAAGCAAAAAAATACAGATTTGTTCTGACATCTGAGAATCGTCATTGGAAATAAATAAATCATAAGACCACATCTGCAAACCGCTGCTGGCCATAATCTTTCTTCGCTTGTATTATATTTCCATACTGTATTCTTTAGGTTTCTATACATGAGCTGCAATGAGACCGATGACCTGGTTTATTTTTATATGTCATGAATATTTCTATTTTGTTTAAAGCAGTGTTTCAAAAAGAAGACAACATGTTACACAATTAGCTATGGCTCAACTGCATGCTAGCTGTAGTCTTGCTACTTTAATGTTTAGCTTACTATCAGTCTTCAAGGCATCTGCTCTCCATTACTTTTGAAAAGCTGTCAGATAAGATGACATTTTCAATGCTATTTCCAACCACTGGGGGCACTACAGCATCACTAATCTTTGGACACCTCTAGCATTTTCCATCTTCTTTTCCCACAAGAGCTTAAACAACTGAGCCAAGCAATTTTTGACGATAATTTTTATGATTTGTCTTGGCTGGGAGTGGTTGCCAGATGGGTGGGATTTGCCACATAAAACAATACAACAAGTGCCAGAACTATTAGACAATCATTTGAGAGACACTTTGTTGAACTTTTCTGCGGCTGGCAACTTGACGTGACACCATTTTGAGATGTTTTAATAGCGTAAACTTCACCTGACCTGCCAAGCTGAGCAGGTTAAAGAACAATATTCAAATTTGCCCAAAAACTTTACACGTCTTTCTCAATTCATCAGTACTTTTCTAACCACTAAGATTAATATTTTTGCCACATGTAACACCAAGATAATTAGTTGTGACATTTGGTGTAAGGGAGGGATTGCTCTGTGGACCAAATCACCGAAACGTATGAAATACATTTTTGGATCATTTTTCCAGATGCATTTTCACACTCACTTTTATTAGTTTGGACAGCACACAGTTAAGCCTTGCTGGGACTGTGTATTTGAAAGTACACAGTTAGAATTTCATAGATCATTTTGATTTTGATAACGTCAATGCCTCTCAAAATAGCAACAAGGCCAGACAGGGAAAAATGCTTTAAGAGATTTATGCTCGGTTGTTCAGCCCTATTTGAGAGATCTTAGCATAGCGACAGTAGCTCGGTTGGTAGAGTGTTTGTCCACTTGGCGGTGCGATACCAGCTCCCACAGATGAATGCTGTCCTTGTGTCCTTAGGCAAGACACTTAACTCCCCTCGCCCCCAGTGTCTGCGTACATTGGTGTATAAATGTGTGTGTGAACGGGTGAGTGGTTCCTTGATGTAAGCGCTTTGAGAGCCTTGAAGGTGAAAAGGCACTATATAAAAATGTGACCATTTACCAGATAACCATAAAAATACAAATTATCGCAGAGCTATTACCACTGCCACTTTACAGGCAGACAGTTAATTCAAAGTAAAAAAAGTCTATATATTAGAACAAAGCCACAGTCAGCCTGCATCCATATATTGTAGGTCAAATTGAATGCACATGGAAAGAAACAAGAAACGAGAGAATGATAAGATGAGGTTTAAGACTCTAGCAAAACACATGTTGGGAAGTGCATGGCCTTAACTGACATGGCAACTTATGAGTCTGTGGAGGAGGCTGATCAAGACATGAGCCCTGACCCCAGAAATAAGGATGGGTACATGCAGGCGATTTAGCATTACGTTGCTAATTAATGTGCTAACTAGCTTTTGTGTCACGGTGTGTTCATTTCCTCATTTCCTTATTTTCAAGCACTCTGAGATTCTTCATTTTTCCACTGCTGAGGGAACATTTAGATATAGTGTAGTATTTGAAGTGACTCCAGCTCTGAATGACCAGTTTCTTTGTAAATTTATGACATGAATGTTTTTGTGAGATGATTTTGCATATACCATGTTACCTACTGATGTTGTCGGAATCACTTTATTCATCCCAGAATGGAAATTCAGTTTGTAGAAAGAATTACCAGCACCAGAGATTTGAGTATGAGGCAAAGTGTAGAGTTAATTATTCAGTTGAAATTTTAAGAGCCCAAAATCACAATAGCAGTCGCCTTGCAGGGGTTTGCAAAATTGTTGATCTAACCAACAGAAAGTTGGAAAATCAAACAATGAAACAATCACTGGTCAATAAAAGAGAAACAGATTAACCAAAATTCACAGGAAATAAGTGAACGGATAACTGTCCCAGAGCGGCCATGTTATCAGACCCTCCTACTCGACAAGGAACAATTCCAATAAACCCAATGGGAAAAAGACAAACAGACAGGTTTTAGTGTCCAAGACAAAACCAGGACTAAACCAGCACTGAGCCAGGACTAAACCAGGACTGAACCAGGACTCAACCAGGACTCAACCAGGACTCAACCAGGACTCAACCAGGACTCAACCAGGACTCAACCAGGACTCAACCAGGACTCAACCAGGACTAAAACAGGATTAAAGCAGGACTAAACCAGGACTAAACCATAACTAAGCCAGGATTGAACCAGGAGTGAGTCAGGACTAAACCAGGACTAAACCAGGACTGAGCCAGGACTGAACCAGGACTGAATCAAGACTAAACCAGGATTGAATCAGGACTAAACCAGGATTGAACCAGGACCAAACCAGGACTAAATCAGGACTAAACCAGGACTGAACCAGGACTAAACCCGGACTAACCCCGGACTAAACCAGGACTGAACCAGGACTGAATCAGGACTGAATCAGGACTAAACCAGGACTGAACCAGGACTAAACCCGGACTAACCCCGGACTAAACCAGGACTGAACCAGAACTGAACCAGAACTGAACCAGGACAGCCAGGCTTTAGATGTGTCCAGGACAGACTTGTATTCAGACAAGATAAAATAGATGGAAAACCTGCTGCCAGTAGACGTTTCAAAGGGAAATGCACTCAGTCACAACACTTCAGGAAACAAACTCTCCCAAATAAATACTTGTTCTTTTTTACCCTTCGAGTTATCCAAAAATATTTCAAATAGGCCATCACATTTTATGATTTAGGGCCTTTGAAAATTAGAAATATCCCATTATTTTGAGACGCAATTCATTTTCCAGATGCTCTTTTCACACACATTCACTCATTTGGACAGCAGGAAGTCAGGCCTTGTCAAGACAGGAGCAAGGAGCTAGTCTTTTTTTGGACCCTCACCCACCCTTGGAAATAAGTTAAGGATGCTCCACAAAGCCAACCTAATGACTTACGGTTCCACTGACCCCGTTTTTACTGCCTTTTAGAGCCCTTCCTCATCTTAATAATCCCGTGCTAAAATTCCCCTTTTTAAGTTTGACGGTTTAATCTTTCCCCCGCTGTACCGAGCCTTGTAGTATCTTAGTATAAAGTATCTTAACCAGTTGTAGGGAGTGCGGTTTTGAAATTGCGGACCATCGAAGTGTCAGAAACTGGATTCCCTTGAAAACGTTTTTTGTTCTTTCTATCCTCACTCTGGTCTGGTTCCCATTGCAGTTCTCAGTAGACACGCCAATCTACGTCAAAAGCTCCCCCGACCTCCTTAAAAGACAGTGAAGCACGATTTTAACCGAGTAACCAACTACAAATCAGGTATGCAGTGTCACAACCCTTTGAACAATTACAAGTCCTGGAAAATGGGCCCAAAATGGCTGCTAGATGTTTGAAATCTAATCTTTAAATAAGTACTTTGAGCAAACACTAAGTACAACAAACGGAGTATCTAGTTCTGAATACCACATAGTTATAAGGGTGCGAGAAGGTTAGGGGCCAGTGTAAATGTTTTGGTACAGTTTTGCAAATTTCTCACATTTTTTAAGGAATAAGACCCTCACTGAATGTTTTAGATGCATTTAATATATTGTTTTCTTTCAGCTGAGTTCTTCTCTCAAACAGAAAACACTCTGTTCCACCTTATGATGTCATGTGGTAATGCAGATGTGTTTAAACTCCGTACGCCTTCAATAGAATCATTTGGATCATTTCATCCCTGGAATTGCAGATCTCTATCAAACAAAGGTAAAAGGCAGCTGTTTTCTTGAAACCTACCGCTTCATGACATCACAAGGTGGAACAGAGCATTTTAAGCTTTGGATATGTGGACACACTAATAATGCAGGATTACTGGAACATGAGTGAATGAAACAAAACACAACTGCAGGTATGTTTTTGATGAAGGAACAATATGCTTCATTCATATCTAATGCCCATATGGTTGCTCTATGTATCAAAATAAAATGAATAAAACAAATAGGTTGGTAACAGTTGTTGCCTATTACTGTGAGAAGATAAACACATGGAGAGAAAAAAAAAAACATAGCCTACCTGCACGATCATTATCTTACTGAGTCACTCTAAAGATTCCTGCGCTCTGTTTGGTTGAGAGGCCTGCTTTGTTTGTCCAACTAATTCAAAGCGTGAAGATAAACTCTGCAAGTCATGTTCCTTGACAGAAAACAAACAGAAATGAGTACTACCTGCACCAGGGCTGAGACAAGTGGAAAAATAAAACTCATAAGAATGTCCATTTTGAAATGTACCTCCCTGATGGTTGAACGTGCTGCGTGACAGACCTGGGAGCTGTTGTGATAGTTTTCTGGCAGTGGGCCTAAGCAGCTTTACCACAGGCCTAGAGCAGCAGCACTGGGGGAGCTGTGACACTGCAAAAAACCCCAATCACCAACTTACCTGGGTTAATCTCTCTATACAAGTTATAAGTGTTAAATGTTATATGCTAAAAAATATTCTGTCACTATTTCTAATAAAATACCGTATAAATATTGGTGTATTGGATAATATTTTTACATACTGGGGGGGAAATCTAATTCATGTATGGTAATGTAATGTAATTATGTGTTATGTTCAATGTAGCGAGTACTTAAATAAAAAAAAAAAAAAAGGCAAAAGGGAGAAATGTGATGCAAGATATTAAATGCTTAAAGGTACAATATGTAGCTTTCTGGAGGTAATGTCACCTGCATGATTCCTTGGAAGTTAAAACCATACTTTGGATCAGGTTTTATGCCAAACTGTGGCAGATTATAGCCAAAGGAACAACATTACTACAGAAACAAACAGGAAGAGGCCCTTTTCGAGGCCAAATAAGAGTCAGATTTGTAGAGACGCAAGCTCGTTCTGAGTAAGGATGCATGTTTTCAGTGCAATAACACAACCAAATGGAAAAAAACATGCTTTTCTAGCCTATTTTTGACAAAAAAAAGTTATATACTATGGCTTTAAACTGAGATTATTTTGTTTTGCCTCTAATAAACAAAGCTCATAAAACCGTTGCTTGAATTTTGAGTGAACCTTTTGTGTGAGGTTGTTAACTTTGATTGCAAAACTGGCAACATGTTGAGGCTTGTGTAACTGTCTTGGTTGATTAGTCACAGATTGGAGGTGTGTTAAATTGGGCAAGAGACACCTAAGGCTCCAATGAAACACAAACCCAGAGGGAAAATGACTATCTTTGCAGGTTGAATTGTTGTGTAACTGTCAAATCCTTTCCAATAAGTTGCTTCTTAATCCAGATGTTTCAAAGCTGGGACTCCCCCGTGTGACTCTAGGGACACATCTGTCACAGCTGACATTTGCACTCAGCACTTAGCTTTATGCATTTCAGGCCTGTTACCTTTAAATCTGCCAAAGAGAGATAATTAGGTTGAAATACTCCAGTGAAGTTTGCACACGGAGTACCCCAGGGATCCGTCATAGGCCCGCTCAGTTTATCACATTACAGCAGTGTTTAATGTATTTCTAATGGACAGCACTTAATGTTCCAGCCACACCTGGATCCTTAGTCATTCTGATACATTAAGCTTCAAGTTTCAAGCTGTTTCCCAACCAGGGGTGTGTAAGCACTAGCCAGGGACTTGGAGTGATTTCATATTTAAAGAAAGGTGGAGCTGAAGTTTTGGTATATTAACCGGAAAATACTAGTAAACAGACACTTAGGAGGTACTCGAGACAAAGAAAAAAAAAAAATGTTGGGAACCACCTCTGTAGTTGACAAAACTTTACCGGCCTAGTGTGTATTCCAGCCACAAGGGGTCAGAAACTTGTGTACTCTTTATGCCAGTTCTAAGCCAAAAATGGTATACTCACAAAGAAAAATGTTGACATGCAGGAGTGTTACATGAAATAATTACAATTTGCTTACAAAGCTCCTGTTTCCATATGAGTGCAATAAAACAAGTTGCTGAAAGCCGTGTGTCTTATGAAAGAGGGTTTTACAATGTTGGCTTGAACACAGGCATTCAAACAGAGAATGCAATATGAGTTGTATTTTGTATAAGTGTGAAAACAAGATAATAACAATATTGTGAAAGATAAGTCTCTCAGCTCCCTACAAATTGTTTATTCACAAAGTGTTTATTGCCATATTCAAAGAACTGTCGGAAAATTATATACTTCAGCTCATTCCACTGTTTTCTAATGCAGCTCCTTAAATGTTATAGTGCTCTTCATTAGTTAGAGATAATGCAACAGGTTAAAGGTGTACTCTGTAACTTTTCTATTGAGAGTCCCTCATTCATGGAGATGCTTTCACCGGAATGTTACACAGTATGACATTAAACTTATCTGTCTGGCAAAGCAATAAAATCTATGGAGACAAGCAAGCAACAAAAGTTACATACTGCATCTTTAAATGGCTTGATGTTTTGTAACAAGATGGATGACTGGCCTCCCTCACTAAGCCTATGCGTTTATTGAATTGTGGGCGTGATCCGTCTTTTTCCATTGTTACAAACTTTGATCTGTGATGAGGCAATGCATGAGCTCCATTTGAAGTGTTTGTGAAGCGGCTATAGGCGACTTTAAGATGATTATCAGGGATTTCCAAAGGATTGGTTTGGTTAATAAATACAGGCTAGTTGGTTCATGTTTCAGATAATTCAGTTTGGCAAATACAACAATAGGTCTGTGCACGTATGGGCAAATACACAGTGGTTCTGTGACATTTACATAAACTAAAAGTCAGATTCTGTAAAGAGATGGATGAAATATTATGCATTGTTTAACTTTATGTCTGTAGTTATTTATTTATAAATGCAGTGTTTCACTTGTTTTAGTATTTTAAAAGTAAACATGTGCTGAAGCGAAAATACAGTACAGTTTGTTGAATTTTGTGCTTTTCATTAAACATTTCAACAAACTATTGTGTGACTGAGCATGAAAGGTCATTTAAGTAAGAGATACATGCCAACATGTCATTCAGTTTGACAAATATATGGTACAATAGTTCACTTTGGATATCAGAGATCAAGCAATTTCTGTTATTTGCAATCATCTGTGTCATGTATTAGTCTAAATAAACAGAGCTTCTTCTAGTTATTTTTTCTCAACTTTTCAGACTTTTTAACCATGTTGTAGATTTTTCCCTTCTCACTTACTCTCTCGAAGTTGTTTTTGGAGTGATTCGTGCATGTTTGAGCAATCTTTAATCGCTTATTTTCAAGACGCCATATTGCCGATCAACCCCCGTTTTCACCGCCACCGGCATACACTCACTGCTCTGTACTTCATTCTACAATTTTAGTGTTTTAATCAATGATACGCACAGGATTCGGCAACGTCGCTTAGTCATTTTGGTACAAATAAAAAAATCCACTACTTGCTAGTGTGAGCTGCAGCTATTTTCGGCAACGTCGCTTAGTCATTTTGGTACAAATAAAAAAATCCACTACTCGCTAGTGTGAGCTGCAGCTATCCACAGGAGGAGCCGTTAGCTACACGGGTCTTTGTTGTGATGACGTTTACGCCGACATCAGTTCCCGTTGGGCACCACCGTTTTCTAACGCGGAAGCCAGAGGACTTGTTTCTTTTATTAAGTCGTTTTAGATTAACATTGTGATTTAAAATGTGCAAATTATAACATAATGATCTACAGGTGTCATAGATTATAACTCTATAGCAGACACAAACACAATAGATAATAACATAATAACACATAATAACTTCAATGGACCATATTACACATATCACAATACCACAAGGACCTAGGTTCAATGCCCATTATGCCATTAACTCCAGGACATAGGTTTCTTCCATCTATATTTCCTTTATTTACATTGTATTTAAGGCAGAAGGTAAGTACACAATGTAATAATTCTAAACAAATATCAAAAGCATGCAGAATAACTTATCAAATGTGTCAAAAATACAACCCTGAAGCGTAGTGCTATTTCAGGCAGAGATAAAACCTTGGATCTTGTTTTATCTGGTCCACGGAAACGACCACAAACATCTGTAACGCATAAAGCTCTCCGAAACTATCGCAGCATTCTTTAAAAACATAAAGCAATCAGTGTATGAAAGAAGCAACAGAGCGTGTGAGGAGTGCTATAGGAAGAGAAATACCTCCATCACTTCTGATCCTGCCTCATAATCTATTGGTCCTCACCCAAAACAAATCAGGGCTATAGCTGAGTGTAGGCCGCAGATGTGAAAGAACAAAACCAACTGTCAGGAGCCATCTCGGAGTGCATTCATTTGAACGCCGCACATAAGGAAGTCTTGACATCCGAAACGTAAATAACATTTTATATAAAGCAGTGTGTTTCTGGGAACCCACAATGATTCATAGCACAGAGCCCGAAAAGTGAAACTGCACCCCTGCTCTGAGATTTCAAATGAGGTATAAGGAGAGAATGTACTCAGGGAATGGCCTTGTTCATAACTGATAGTATATTATTTTTTATCAATCATTTCTTTAGCGGTATTTTAGCTATAGGATTATGTGTTTTGGTGAGTTAGACTATTTTACTTTCTTTAAATAAGCCAGGACAATATCAGATATCATAAAATGTGGGCTGTTGAAATGATTCATGAAGTGTGGTTCAGAATCCTTGTTGTATCTTATAAGTTTCTAGAGAATTTATTTGTTCTGTGGTGAAGAAAAGGTATGGCAACATGCAATCCTCCATATGATTCAGAGTCGAATAAATGAAAATGTAGTTAAAGTACTGTACTTAAGTAAACATTTTAGGTAACACATTTGAGGGAAGATATCTGTACTTTCTACACCACTACATTTTTTAACTGGACTGAAAAGTAAAAGTATTTTTTATCATTGTTTGAGAGCTGCTGAAAAGGCTGAGGGTTTATTTTTAACATGTGCATAGTTTGAGCAAATAAAAATATAAATATTAAAAATTTTTTTGACACATTTGATGAAGTTATTAAAAATACTACATTTAAAGCTTTCTTAGATCTCAAAATATGTGTGAAATACTTTTACTTTACTTTTACTTAAGTAAATATTTTCATGTGATACTTTTTTTTACTTTTACTTAAGTAACAAAATCGAGTGCTTCTACCTCTACCTCTATAGCTGCAAATCACATTCGCGAGTAACAGATTTTTTTTTTCATTTGGAATTCTGGTGGCGGTGAAAATGGGGAATGATTGGCAAAATGGCGTCTTGAAAATGAGCGATTAAAGATTGCTCAAACATGCACGAATCACTCCAAATGCAACTTTGAGAGGGTAAATGAGACGGGAAATGACTATAACATGGCTAAAAGGTCTAAAGGTCGATTTTACAAAATAGGTCTGCTTTAAGAAAAGAATTAAAATTTGTCTGCATATAGTCCAACGTAAAATCCAGTGTGCCAAAAATAGGAGTGTTTACAGTTTGATTCCTACAACTATCATTGGAGTGTCACTGAGCACTTCTCCAATTACCACCAAACACAATGTGATCCTGTAATCAAGGAGCATGTAGAGCCCTGCCCAAAGTTGCATTGCATTTTTAGTGAATATCATTATACTGCACCTTGTATCATAACGTGTACATATTTAAGTGAAATATATTATCCCATATTAAAATGTCTCTGCGTGGATGTCAACTATTATTCTGAAAACTGCTGCAAAACATGAGATCTCTTTCGAAAACTAAATGCGCAAATGATCGAGACTGACATGTTGACTCCGAAATCCATGTGGTAGAATTTGTGATGAAAAGCCAGCAGACTGATTACATATTAGGGGCTCAAGTACAAGTCCGAAATGACAGTTTGATGAGGGGCTTTTGAAGAAGAAACAGCGCAGAGGGGCAGAATCTGGAGCTTGTTCTAATAATAATAATAGCGTGTGTGATGTTGCGTGCATGTGTGTGTTTAGACTTTGTGGTCCACTGAATACACAGGCCTATCTGACAAAAGACCCTAGGACAGCTCTGATTGGCTGCCCTGATCCATGTTAAATCCATATGGAGCGAGAGAAAATGTTTTAGACCAA
>KN485446.1:132445-142539 GCA_000787095.1 Periophthalmodon schlosseri | reverse complement strand
CCCGCCGAGCCCGGCCCAGAGAGGGGCTTCGATAACGGGCTCATCCGGAACGCCTGCAGCCCGGAGCCAGAGGCCAGACCGCAGCTGTTCACTTGAATTTGTGTGGCCGCCGTAGACCAGGCTGTGAGAGAAGCTAATAGAAGAAACACTGGAGCGGCTTGGAATATAGGTGAGAAATGGATCAAAGTGGAACTAAACACTAAACCCACTTTTTGCGCTAGTGATTTTTGGTACCGTTAATGCTTTCTGCTCAAAAACGTCTACCTGCTTTCAGTGACCTCTGTGTTTCCAGTAGTTGGTGACATCACTAAAAACTGCCCTGATTACAGCCAGGCGTTTCTGATGGATACGTGTTAGACCAATCACACTGTTCCTTATACCTCCAGACCCTGCCCCTCCGCCCCCCTCACTCTCCCCTTTAGTCCCGGGTACTGCCAAAGACCAGGTGCACAAATTATAACGGGACACGTATAATGCAGGACCGTAAAGCCACAGTATGTAACTTTTTGGCCAAAAAATAGACAAAAATAAAAGCATGTTGTTTCATTATGGATGTGTTATGACAACTGGTGACAGGGTTTGAAGAAAACATGAAAAAAACAAACTGAGTAATTGGAAAAATACAATGAGACAAAGTAGGCCAAGCAGTTACAATATTATGATGGATAAACTGGCAATCTGGCAACGCTTGGGTGAACGAGCCGAGTCTTTGTACTTGTAGGTTGTAGCTTGATTGGTAATGGGCTGCAGGTGACAGCACAGGAGAACACAGGGAAAAACAGGAATCCTGACAGGATGTTTTTACACCACTGAAAAACTGCTTGTTTCGACGGGCATGTTGTACCTCTTATCTATCTCCATGTAGAATGTTCCTAAGTATGGTTTTAACTTTCTATTTTCATGGAATGACGCAGCCGACGTGCCACCTCCACTAAGTTACACACTGTGCCTTTAAAGTCGCACTATAACTTAGAGTGTGTGTGTGGGGGGGGGTCCTCTACCTGAAAAACTCCAAGTAGATATTATTGATTTGCCTGGAATGTCCCACCGTGTGGCACTAAACTTTTAAATCTCTACGGAGACCAGCAGGCGACACCACCTGGCGAGCATATGTGGAGTCCCTGCTCAGTGAGAATATGTTTTTCAAGTTTTTTTAAGCAATAAAAAAACTGTAATGAAATAACGCAACATAGGTTTAAAGCCGTACCGTGAAACATTCCCATCAAAGCAAAAACATCTCCACAGGACAAGTACATGGTGGAACCCCAAAACGTGTAACGATGGGTGTGCTCTATAAACAGCCCAATTCAATTTTGTATTAAATTTTAAAAGCCTCTAGACTTAATAACTAACTAAAATAACTGGAGGATTGTGTATATAAGTTTGATGGATGTAAATTACCCTGAGGGAACCCACCCAGACATGAAAACACTGTTACAACAATGACCCCAATCATTATGTAGGATTTTAACAATGCATTTTAATCAGAACATATGTAACAGATTACTAAAGTGCTTAAGCAACGGTTAAGGGTTGGCGCCGTGACTGACAGCGCTCTCCAGGTATCACCCCTTTAATAATGCTAACATGTTCCGTCGACTAGCAGCACGTGGGAGCCCAAACGCTCATTATAGAGACAAAATGTGCTATGCATGTTAATCCACCACCCCCGTCCTCTCTCCTCTCAATGTACAGCCAACTGCATTTTATCACGTTCCCAAAATTTTGAAAAACACTTTCAATACGTATCCGTTCTTTAGCTACACGCCACTGGCCTCCTCTCTCGTTATATATCACTACTCAAACTTGTAGCTTGAGGGAAGTAAATTAGCTTCCATTACTGATCTGTGAATGTGCTGAGAAGGCAGGAGATGGCGGTTTTACAAAGACAGATTTGCTGAAGAGGAGGATTTTAGGTGCGGCTACTTTTTGGTTGAAATGGGGGCATCTATCAGGAGAAAGGTGAAACAGAGAGAGAGAGCGTATGTCTAAAGACAGGAGAGGTGAAGAGGTTTTCGTAGGTGGTAAACCGGGTCCAAAAATGTCATTCTAAACAGGTGGAGTGCGTCACCGTGGAGATGACACCGTGCTGCTGCCGCCTAACGGAGATGAGAAGGTGAAAGACAAACCTGGAGCTCACCGAGGGAGGAGGCAACAGTTGGCAGAGTTAATTTGGTTTGCGTAACTGAACGAGTCTTCAGTTGAACTATAGTCCCTTAACCAGCAAGAAATTCACAAACTCAAAGGAATCCATCTAACCCGGTTCTTGCTGTTCTGATCAGGCCCGAGCCACCAGTGGTTCAGTCCAGTCACAGGGCAGCACTGCAGTTTGAGAAGCCAAAGAAGAAGCGTCCAAGCAAACCAATACAAACATGGCAACGTTAAAGGACACACTTCAGCCTATTTTAGCCAAAATACTGACTCTCAGTGGATTTAACAAAAGTTTGATTTCTCAGCTTGCTCCGCCGTCGTGACGCTCTGACCAGTCGGCTTCAAATATTCACCACGAGAGCCATTCCAGATCGATTCCAGATTCATACACGTGTAGCACTCAGAGTACTACATATACAGTATCAGTCGTCGTGTTAATATCACACGTGAAGCATTGAAACTGAAACACTGTTTGTTAAGACACTGGTTGAGCCATTCATAGTCACACACGTAAATCGAACATTCCTGCATCTCCAAAAACAAAAATGTGAAGCATCAGCAAACCATTTCAAAAAACTGTGAAGAAAAAGATCTTGGCTTTAAACAAACGCGGTCGTGCATTAATTTTTAGTGGTGGATAATAATTTCAAATTTGCATACAGAACTAACAAGCTGACAAAAATCGAAACACCTTGAGAATACTCGATCTTGTGTGTTCTTGCAGCTTTGCAGGCTTGGGCTTGTTTCGCGATGGGAGGCCGCCGGCTGTAGTGGAGCAGCAGTGGCTCAGTGGTCGGCAGTTTGACCCCTGCTCTGACCGGTGCGTACTGTCCTTGGGCAGTACACTTCATCCATTTTGCCTCCAGTGTTCATATATGCTCTATGAATGAGAGTTGGTATAATGATCCACACTCCTGACCAAACAAAACATAACACTTGAGTACAATTTGTAATAAGCTCTTGGAACTATAACTGCCTTTTACATTAAGCACTTGTACTTGTTTGTTTGCGCTGCCCTCATTACCATAATCACGCAGCATTTAGTGTTTACATAAGGTCATTGTATATCGCATAATTACTTCTAACGCCGCAGTAAATACGCCACTCCGTACATTCCTTAGAGGGGATATGCAAAGTTTTTGGAGCGTTCAACCATGTTACAATGTTCCCTCATCAAAAACGTGCCTGGAGAGGTTTTATATGTCATCCGTGTATGTTTAAGTAATCCAGCGATCTCTCCTGGGCCCTATTCGAACCCTCCTTACGGTTAGCAGTGTGATTCTGACTAATGCTCAGCCCACAAGCCTACATCACCCATGCTCCCGCACGGCAGTTGTCCATAAATCTACAAAAGCAGGATAACATGATGTTGTGATAGCATTTTGAAGGGGGAGTGACTTAGCACAGAGAGCAAAGGAGCAAAGAGTTAATCATTGTTTTTTGGCAAATATAGCATCTTCAAAACAATAAAACGTGAATGGGCCTGGTTAGTACTGGGATGGGTGACAGGTTAGGACACTTTTTTCACTAGTTAACATAATTATATTTAAGAATTTACTTACAATTTTGTTAAGTTTTTTAATTCTGGTGAAATTTATTATCAGCCGATATGACATACGTTCTGTCACCTAGCAACCATAATGTTAGCAAGGGTCAAAAGTTGTCTAAATTACGCAATAGTTATGATTAGACAGAATCAGAATGGACGACAGTATTTTTATTTTGTTAAATCAATGTTTAAACTGAAATATTCCTTCCTTGTGCGTAAATAGTCTCTGCATTTTGGATGGAATTTTCAGTATTGTAGGTAGCGGAGCTGTTTTACAACTCAGCACTACTACCTGTACTTTTATTCTCAACTTTTTTCCAACTGCCACTTAACTGATGTAAAACTGATAAATATTTAGCACAGGTACTATCCCACCAAACCGAATTATAATTTAAAAAACATGAAAACCTGCCCTTGAACTTGAGTTTGTAACCAGCGTTAGCAACACTGCCTTATTTATTTCTACAAACCAACAGCTATGGGAACTATAACGGCCCTTTACATTAAACACTTGTACTTGTTTGTTTGTGCCACCCTCATTACCATAATCACACGGCATTTAGTGTTTACATAAGAACATTGTATCCGTAATTACTTCTAACACTGCAGTAAATACACCACTCAGTACTTTCCTTAGCGCATCTCTCCATCTCTTCTCTCCTCCAAGTGACTAACCTCTGTCACAGTGTAGTCAAGCTGATCAAAACAACACTATATCTCCCTGTATATGTTATGGGGTCAAAATGTTAAAATTACGGATCAAATCAAATAGAAGGAAGTGCTAAAAATGGTATAACTAATAAAAGATTAAAAGCTGAAATATAATTCATTGCAATAAAAGCAGGATATAAAATAAATACAAGGTTAAAATAATAAAACTTGAACCCATAACTCAGATAAAACTAGCTAAAATAGTTGAGAGGTGCTGATTTCAAACGACCAAGGTCCAACGACGGCCTGGGGGCACAAAGCAGAGGACGTGGAACATACATGTGGCAGCATAGGTCAAGGTCCTGTAGCTCCGAGGGGCATTAACGCCGCAGGCAGAGCTCCCCACTCTGCCGCTACGTTATTGCGCCCTCTATGGTCGGGATAGTCCACGGGTGTGCCTCTCCTCTTCCCCCTCTGTGTATCCCTCTCTTGTCTCTCTCTTGTCCCTCTGTGTATCCCTCTCTCGTCCCTCTGTGTCCCTCTCTCATCCCTCGCTCGTGCCTCTGTGTATCCCTCTCTCGTCCCTCTATGTATCCCTCTCTTGTCTCTCTCTTGTCCCTCTTTGTATCCCTCTCTCATCCCTCTCTCTTGTCCCTCTCTCGTTCCTCCCTCGTCCATCTCTTGTCCCTCTGTGTATCCCTCAGCTCGTCCCTTGCTCATCTCTCTCTCTCATCCCTCTGTGTATCTCTCTCTTGTCCCTCTCTCGTTCCTCCCTCGTCCCTCTCTCTTCCCTGTGTATCCCTCCGCTCATCCCTCGCTCGTTTCTCTCTCTCGTCCCTCTGTGCATCCCTCTCTCGTCCCTCTCTCGTCTCTCTCCTATCCCTCTGTGTATCCCTCTCTTGTCCCTCTGTGTATCCCTCTCTCATCCCTCTGTGTATCCCTCTCTCATCCATCTCTCGTCCCTCTGTGCATCCCTCTCTTGCCTCTCTTTGCATCCCTCTCTCATCTCTGTGTATCCCTCTCTCATCTCTGTGTATCCCTCTCTCATCCTTCTCTTGCCCCTCTGTGTATCCCTCTCTCATCCCTCTGTGTATCCCTCTCTCATCCCTCTGTGTATCCCTCTCGTCTCTCTCATCCCTCTGTGTATCCATCCTCTGAGGCAGGTAGCACCACCCCAGCGTCTGCACCTGCCAAGACACACACAGCAGCGACACAGACAGGCCTCTAAAGCCATAGGTCCTATTGGGCACCGCTAGCTTCATGTTCTTTCTATTGGCTAAAACTGGGATTTCAATAGACCCTCCTCAGCTTGAAAAGTCCTTCAAACGGGCCAAAGTTAAATGTTACAGCTCCCCACCCATAATGCACTCTGTCAGCCCGTCCTTGGCATCAACGCGCCGTCCTCTGGTCCGTAAAGCAGCGCTGTTACGACAGATGTTAAAAAAAAAAATGTCATGAAATACTGCAGGGACTGAAAAACGTTACAGATTTCTGCAGAATCTGTGGCCGAAGCATTAATCTGAGGGAAGAGAAATTAGATTGTGTTGTAAGTAACGACCAGTGAGCTTCTTTTCACGTGTGTCGCTAAAGTAAACAAATCCACAAAGTAAAAAAGACAAAGTGAACAAACCTTGGACGTGGGGACCAGACTGATATCCCTCTGTATGCAAAATACAGAGAAATCGTTCTGGAAGTTTCATCTGCCGGTCCTTGTGGGAGCTTCTGCAGGAGCTGAGTGTGGTTTGTGCTGAGTCAGCTTTAAGAATGGGCTAAACTTGAAGTCAGACGTATGTGGTGAGCTGGATATTTGGGAATAAGCGCGGCTTTTCCGAGCGATGGGGACTTTTTTAGCTCCTGCTTCAGGGCAGGTAGTAATTTCCAGTCAGAAATATTTTACTTTCATTCTCAAAATTCCACACAGTTGATCAAATATACAATAAAAAAATCTTATACAAAAATTCTTCATACAAAAAATAACAAACAGAACAGTAATAATAATAATATCATCATGGTTCATTTTGGTTAATGAGTTTTAATGTGAACATTTTGTGCATCACTTTTTCATGCTATAACCTGACACCAGCATCTTTCTGCTTGTCCCTGTCTCTCATCCCTCTATGTACCCCTCTCTCGTCCCTCACTCATCCCTCTCTCGTCCCTCGTCCCTTCTCTTGTCCCTCTCTGACCCCTCTCGTCCCTCTGTGTATTCCTCTGTGTATCTCTCTCTCGTCCCTCTGCTCGTTCCTCTTTCATCCCTCTCTTGTCCCTTTATCTCGTTCCTCTGTGCATCCCTCTCTCGTCCCTCTCGTCCCTTTGTGTATCCCTCTCTCGTCCCTTTGTGTATCCCTCTCACGTCCCTCTGCGTATCCCTCTCTCATCCCTCTGTGTATCCATCTCTTGTCCCTCTGTGTATCCCTCTTTCATCCCTTTGTGTATCCCTCTCACGTCCCTCTGTGTATCTCTCTCATCCCTCTGTGTATCTCTCTCGTCCCTCTGTGTATCTCTCTCTCATCCCTCTTTCATCCCTCTGCGTATCCCTCTCTCATCACTCTTTGTATCACTCTCTCATCCCTCTGTGTATCCCTCTCATCCCTCTCTTGTCCCCCTGTGTGTCCCTCTCTCATCCCTGCTTGTATCCCTCTCTCATCCCTCTATGTATCCCTCTCTCGTCCCTCTGTGTATCCCCCTTTTGTCCCTCTCTCGTCCCTGTGTATCGCTCTCTCATCCCTCTGTGTATCCCTCTCATCCCTCTGTTTATCCCCCTTTCGTCCCTCTGTGTATCCCTTGCTCATCCCTCTCTTGTCCCTCTGTGTGTCCCTCTCTCATCCCTGCTTGTATCCCTATCTCATCCCTCTCTCGTCCCTCTGTGTATTCCTCCCTCATCCCTCTCTCATCCCTCTCTCATCCCTCTCTCATCCCTCTCTCATTCCTTGGGCATTCGTCTCCCTGACAGCGCTTTGCATCTTTTATGCTCTGCCCTCTCGCCCGCTCCTCTGATTAATATTGATTTGGCTGTAACAGTCGTCCTACAGGGAAGCCCAAATTTCAATAACTTGTAATTCCACACGCGCTGCTGTCACTCCACACAGGCCTGATTAATCTAAAACATGTTTGGCCCATAATAGACCGGCCCACTCCACCAGCCGGTCCATAATAGGAGCGTCAACAGTCAACAGAAAGTGATAGTTTTGATTTGTCTCTTTTCTTCTGTTTGTTTTTTTATTTTATGGATTAATTTTTTGTGTTTTTTGTTTAGAAATAACAAAACCAACACATGACGCTCCAGCTGTTCCGCTCCACTTGTCCAGAACTCTGTGGGGTATGAATACGGATTTTTGTACTAATGAGTAGTGAGTTGCAACACTTACTTTTTAGTTGTACTTGAGTAATTACCTTTAGAAGTAGCAGTACTCGAGTAAGGGCTTGACTATTTGAGTAAAAGTTATGATTACAGTTCACAGTAGAAGGTCACATTTTTATATAGCAGTATTCACCTGTGGAAGCTGGAATCGCACCACCAACCTGTGGGTCAGCGGATCTGACCGCTCTGCCAATGATGTTTTACGTCGAGAGCGGGATTCGAGCCGCCAACCTTCAGATCAGTGGACAAACATTCTACCAACTGAGCTATTGTAAGTCACATAAAGTAATTTTAATTTATGTTTTCACTACCAGACAAAATAAACCGTAAGTCCTGCATCGGATTTTACTGTTTTTCAGTTGTACTTTTTCGGTGTAATTTTTGATGATTATTTTACACATTTACTTGCGTTATTGGTGGTTTTCAGACTCTAAAATGTGATGATGAACTTGCTTTATTTGAGCTCCAATGGGAAATCTACTCCAAGCTCCTCCCAAGTCACTGAGCTCTCACCCCGTCTCAACACATCATCCCCTTAGAAGGTTCTGTTTGTTTTCTGAGTAGTTCTGAGATGTTGAAGTTCTGACCACTCATAGAGCACAATGGAATTGGAAAATGGGATTTTGCCAAAAAAAAAACTAAAGATTTACCAAACCTTACGACATCTTGATAAAACTATACAGAATGTATTCAGGAACCAGAAAATATGAATAACTCAATTTCAGCAAAAACACCAGATAGAGCCTTATAATATTAAAGGAACTGTATGTAGCTTGTGCTCTTACAGTTAAAAAAAAGTACTACAGTCACAACTGAACCTGTGTTGCCAGAGCCTTAACCTGTAGATAGAGACACATACAAGTTTTTGTCATTCTCCAGAATTCACTCACTGAGCTGCAGAGGCTGCACTAGCACTGATTAATGATGGGCTGGTGTTGGCTGCTGGGGTTTAAGTAGTAACGATTCAGATCAGAAAGAGTTCTTTCAGGTTTAAACTAACTGGATTTCAGCATTGAAACTGGCAATCCAAATGAGACACTCATGTGAGGCTCATTCTGCTTTCTGATTGGATAATCGTCAAGAGAACTAAAACACTAAATAAATGGGACATCATGTCCAAAGTTTTTGTAATTAAGAATAAATCAGCATTACAGTTGTTGTCAGTAAGGGCTGTATTTGATTTGAACATGTTTACTTCATATCAGGGACACAGATAAGTCAAGTTTATGAAATATAAAGTCAAACTCTTATTTACAGTTCCTTTAAAGGGGGTGACATTTTGTTCACTGGATGTTCCACAGTAACTGAAATCGTCCAGTACATTTGTAGATTGGTCAAATGCAGGAACAAATGTTTCTACCTTAAACCCGTCTCTAAGGATGTATGACCCATTGTGCTTCTATCTCCAGTCCAAATGAAATATGTTCCTGAAGACTTTTCTTCCTGGTCTCTCCACAAAGCCCGACTCTGCTCTAACTTTGCTGTAGCTGTTGATTCAGCATCAATCACACAGAAATCTAATTTGTCCGAGGCGGATGGAGTGGGCCCTCAGCCGGCCATGTGGCTGCTGTCTGTTTGTCTGCGCCGCACAAATGAGATGTGTGATAAGGCAGCACAGTTGTGCCGGGAATGAAAGGCACTTTTACACTTTGAAGCCAGCGCAGATCAAAACCAGGGGGCTACAAAGAGCTGCAGCGCCTTCATCCCCCTCCTCCTGGAGCTGACATGTGTAATGTGCATGAGCTCACATGTACCGTCTGTGTTAATAAGGACGCACATGTGTTTATATTAGACACACAGCTTTCATCTGTGTGATTGTGTATAGAAACAAACGTGAGGGAACATCTTTGTACCGTAATAGAGAACAGCATGAAAGCTTCAGGTGAAATGTACCTTTATAATGCTGCATTAAAACATATGAAAGTAATGTTGTACTTTTAAAAAGGCCCAAATCTGCATTTCAATGTGTCTCATGTCATAAGACGTTGTGTTCAGGAGGAGATACTGTTACTTTAGCTAAGCACCAGTCTGTACATGTTCTACAAAGACTCAGGATTAATGACTTAACCCTGTGTGCACATGTCACTGTGCTCAGGGGCATCTGAGCCTCACTCCACGTCTGTGAGGCCCCAGCACCAAGGAGACGTTATACTTCACAGGGACATGGAGAAACATGGTGACCTCACTGTGACCTCACTGAGGAACACTGTCACCTTACTGTGACCTCACTGTGGCCTCACTGAGGAACACTGTCACCTCACTGTGGCCTCACTGTGGCCTCACTGTGACCTCACTGTGGCCTCACTGAGGAACACTGTGACCTCACTGTGGCCTCACTGAGGAACACTGTGACCTCACTGTGGCCTCACTGAGGAACACTGT
>KN485446.1:118419-132133 GCA_000787095.1 Periophthalmodon schlosseri | reverse complement strand
CCTCACTGTGGGAACACTGTGGCCTCACTGTGACCTCACTGAGGAACACTGTGACCTCACTGTGGCCTCACTGAGGAACACTGTGACTTCACTGTGGAACAGTGTGGCCTCACTGTGTTTTTAATGTCCATCTGCCTTTGCCAAACTTAAATCGTCATAACCATGGAGCATCTCTGTGTGATAGCAAAAGAAAATACAATTCTGCCAACTGGACCAAAGTTGGATAAGCGGCAAAACGTCTTCACTCCAAAACTTTAGTCCAATTGACAGAATTTAATTTTCTGTTGCTACGGAGCCCACCTGGACGACTGAGGGATTACACAGGCATCTCTCTGTTCACTTGATTTTGACTGTGCTCCATTTTTAAAACACTTTTACTCTGCTGTTTCATCGGAGCAACAGACAACAAATACATCCAAACATTCAAATGGAAATTAAAACCATGCATATATAAAACAAGAAACACCAATACACAAGTTGTCAAAGTGTTTTTTAAAGCCACAATAAACCAGACCGTCTTGCTTCCTTCCTGTAAAATATAAGCCTTACTTTAGCATCGATAATACTGTAATGAAACTGTAACCTAAACATCCAGCTTGTCCCTTACAGCCCACTCCAATACACAACAGCAGAGCACAGTATCCCTTTACCCCTGGGGACTGTGGCAGCAGCTCTTATTTACCCAGCCTCTATCACCGATTACACATGTACTGCACCCTATATATTTACCCCATTTCCTCCATAACATGCCCCATAGCTCTAAACCTCACTACCAATTTTTCATTTTTTATTTTACTTACCTTGGCTCCTCCGTCACTTAGGATTCACTGCCTGTGCTGATGTTAGCATGTAGCCTATAGCATTTCATCTCCTTCTGCGCACGGCCCCATGTAGTCATTTGTCTTGCTGTGTTGTGGCGATGATGGGGGATAGCGTCGGGGCCAGTGGAGCAGACAGGGGGACTATTGGAATATCGATTGAAGATTTTTTTTTTTTTTCTTTTTTTCATGCCGACGTGATAAAGTGAGCGGTAGTGGAGATAGGGTTGGCTCCATAGGTTGTTTTGCACTGTTGTGTGTGTGAGATAGAAGGTAATCTATCCGTGGAAGGCAGCACGGGTATAGTGGTCGTGCTGGAACGATCCCTCAGCGATCGGAGAAGTGAGGCGTAAAGGCTACATCAGTGGCAGAGCTAGTACGGCATGCAATAAATAATGACTTTTAAATGGACTATTGGGATTTTTCAATAGAACCTGTTGTAGAACGTTCCATCCCCTGCATCGTCTTAGCAAGGACATCTCCAGTTCTATTGTTGACTTGGAGAGCGCAAAAATATCAAAATATCAAAATATCGACATATCGTACTGTTTAATTTCATGATACAGTATCGATATCTCGGGCTGCTGTATCGAGTATTTTTTTGTATATTTTACCGAATTCTTTGGCGACAGCTCTACAATTTTGTTGCTTGTTTACATGAAGGAAACTCATTTATGCAAAACATTTGACATATTCACCGTTTTCATGATTAAAATAGGCGTATTTTGTATAAACTTTGCACAAGGGGCGGTTTAGCAAAGACTTTTAGTACACGGCTGTGATTTAGTAGTTATGTTGTGAGCCTTTAGAGCAGTTAGACGCATCTGTCCCTTGAGTACATTTTGAGCTTGTGTAGGCTATGGATGAATACGCAGTCACCAACACAACAGTCTTATGTATTCGTCTAGTTTGTAACTAAACATTAAACAAAATGCACTTTGTTATGTCTATTAATGTTTTCATGTGTTCATAAAGTGGCCCGAAAACCTTTATATTTTTTAGGTACATATCATATCTTGGCCTATGTATCGAGGTATGTATCGTATCGACAACTTCTTAATGATACCCAGCCCTGTTGTTGACATTTTTTTGTTTTTAGTTTTAGCTTCATCCGACTGTTACAGAATTTGTCCTTCTTTAACGTGATCAGTTTCCTTGGTCACTCGTCTCAGAAGCTGAACGCTATGCACTTGTCATTTTATCTGTCTCCGTCTTGTCTCCAAACTGTCCTTCTTAGCTCCTATTTAAACCTCCTTGCGTGGAGGCATGGGACGGTATTGAAATTTGGTGTCACGATTGTCATGGCCAAATTCATTGCGATTAACGATTATGTCACGGTAATTATTAAAGTTGGTGAGAGTTTAAACATGTTCTGGATATGAATAGTTATCGTTTTAATATTAAGAGTAGGTTCCATATTTAAACAGATGTTATAGTAGTGGACTTTGTTGTAAGTGAAAACAGCAGTGATCTAGAAGAGACCATCAGGGAGAAGTAGGTTTGTTCTGCACATTCTGGTGACATAATGACGATTATCTCTGTTGATGATTCTTGTTGATTATTGTCGACCCTTTTTATCACGATAAACGATATTATTGTTCCATCCCTACTTGTGTGGAAGCATAGTCAGCCTTGAGCCTTCTCCGGACTTCTCCTGCCTCTGACACCCAAAGTCTCCTTCCTCTCTTTACAACTCTAGGACTCTTTAGGGCAACACTTATTTTTCCAAGGAGAACTTACTTGTCCCTGCACGGCACAAAACAAAACACTACAACTACTGAAGCAGCCCGAGAGTTGGTAGAAGAGGTATGAGGCTGGAGTTCCAACACACGATCAGTTTATTTACCAGAACCCAGAGAAACGAACCACCGAGACACCGTGATAGTGTTTGGTTACAGTCTAGCTATGGTTCTGTTGTAGGGAGTATTATACGTCTGATGACATGGGCCAAGATAACAACGACTGAGCTGGCAGTGTGGGCCTGGCACAGCACAAAAATTCTACTTCTCAATCAACTACATGGATAATACGGGCACTTTTCTGTATTTGCATATATCTACGTTCCTTGGTACTTATGTTCTCCATTTTGATTGGGAACAGAAGGATGCCCAGTAGTGTTTCCCAGTAGTTTCCAATAAAATGGGGACAGCAGGATTGGGGAACTTAGGCAACCTTTTTAACGCCCCCCCGTCTATGGAACACAGGTACTGGGGAACATATGAACCCGGCTTAATGCCAGCTATGTGGCCTAAAAATTAAAACAGAACAGGTGGCGGGCTGTTTAGTGAACACTGTGGGGGAAAAAACAGCTTTTGGGGGAAGTTCACAAAGTTATTTAGCAGTGCCAAGTCAAAGAAAAGAAGAAACGAAGTCAAGAAGAACGGCACAACAAGACAAGACATGTTAGCTAACTTTTGTTAATGCTAGTCGTGGTCCGTCCGAATAACTGCCCACAAAAATGTTCAAAGTTAGAGGCTGTTACCAGTATTAAATAATAAAAAGCGTTGGCTACGCATGTTTCAAATGACTGTGCTGTGAACTACAATGTAACCAGGAAGAAGCAGGCACCAAAAAGTGAAAAATTATGAAATGGGGGTAATAGTGGTGCAATCGGTTAGCATCTGGCCACCCACCAGAGCGTAGCTTGTTTGTATCTCACCCAAACTTACATTGTTATTATGTCTTCAGCCGTGCACACTCCATTCACTAGATCTGAGACAAGAAGCACTTTGCGATTTGGTCACGACTTGGAAAAAAACCCCACTTTTTCTTAAATTTTACAAACATGTTTTGATCGTCTGCAAAGAAAACACATCTGGGAGCTCCATTACGGTCCCGCCACGATATTTGTTTACGTTTATTCTTTTTACCCTTTATGCATGTGTAAAGCTAGTGTGCTTTTCCAGGCCCTCATTGTCAAGTTGGTTTACAGCTTTTGAGCCTCTGTTTTCAAAACCACCTGCAGAAAGATCAACAGGATAATAGCGGTTCTCATTCATGTGTGAAACCAAAACAACACCTTCTACAATGCTCTCACTTCAGGTGCGTCACGGGCACAATACAACAATATATCGCTAACGTCAGGCCATTGAACACACCTGCTACTGATCTGCAGTCGTACAGCAACTGGAAAGTAACTCATTATTACAAATATTTGGGGTAACTACTTTTTTTTGAGTAGATTTTTAAACCTTGACTTGTACGTGTAAATGAGTATAATTCTAGACATGTAATTGCAATTAGCTACATTTTAAATCATAAAAGTTACTCAGTTTTACACTCTTTGATTGATCAAGTTTTGTATAAAAGCGTGATCTACAAAGTAACTTGTAACTAATACTCTGTGTAGTATTTTTCACGCATACTTTGACTTTTACTTAAGTACAATTTTGGCAGCAGGACTTGTACTTACAATGGAGTACATTATTAGCCATGTAACATTACTTTTACTTGAGTACAAATTGGGTACTGGGTGTGGATTATGTTACACACAGGATACCCAAACTACTTTCATGTGGTTTTATAGTCAGTTCAAAACTTTTTTCATTGCTGCAATGAGATCCCACTTTAGGTACAGACACAACACCAGATGTTCCTGTCTTATAATACTTTGAAGGTTTATCAAAATTTAAATGGTAGCCTTATTTATATGCTTCTAACCTCGAAAACAGTGCACTTTTTCTGTAATAAAGTTTACGCGCAAAGTCTCTGCATCTAATATGCAGACAAAACCAACCCACAACACATTTTTATGTCAGTGATTTACAAGAACACTTTCAAATTCGGTTTTTCTTAAAACAGATTAAACACCTTTGCAGCACATTTCAAACCTAAAGCTGCACTATGAACTTTTCTCATTGCGCTGTCTGGCAGACTCGTCTCCATGGAGATGTTATTGCTTTGCCTGGAATGCTCCAAAACATGGCATAAATAAATGTATCTCCATGGAAACAAGCAGGTGACAGCACCAGGCCAAGTTACAGGTCAGATCAGATAATTGAATCAATGCAAGGTAGATATGTTTAATGCTATACTGAGGAACACAGTCTAAGTTTGTGCTGCCTTCAGTGGCCTCTGCAATTTCAAGTACTTGGTGACATCACGAAAGACTGCTCTGATTAGAGCCAGATGTTTCTGGTTACACACACCTGGCTGCAGGGGCGGAGTTTGAAGTGTGGATACCTGTTAGACCAATCACACTGTTCCTTATACCTCCAGACTCCGCCCCTTCTCCTCTTTCTTCTTTAGTCCTCCAGGCGCTGCCCAGTTTAGCAGCTCTATTCGAAATGTGGTTGTGGGCGGAGTTTATGTGTTTAGACCCACTTTAATTATGGCATGGTGAGATGTGTGATTTAGATTTAGAAAACGTCATTTATCCCAAAGGGCAGTTCATTTGTAGCTCCACAGCCAGTGTTCAATCATCATCAAAAACATAGTAGACACAAGTCAATGGCAGCAAGTCAGTGATAAGAGAGAGCGAGAGGTAAGACCTGTGGAGTGCATTAACAGTGGTTCACATCTGCATTTAGCTGCTTAATCGCCAAAGGAATAAAAGAAAGCAGATAGGGATTTGTTTTGGCTGGAGGCACACTACAGGGACCCCGGAGGGCATCAAGGAGAACTCTGTGGACAGGATGTGCTCTGGTTGACCAATGATACGCTCGGCTTTTCCTGTCACCTGTTTCCTCCAGAGTGCAGTCAAGTCGTTCTGTTGGACTCCAGTGATTTTGGAGCACAACTTGATAAGATAAATTATTGGTAGAAACTGTGTAAAATGGCAAGGCAAGTTTATTTGTATAGCACAATTTGTACATAAAGTAATTCAAAGTGCTTTACAGAATAAGAAAGACATTAAAATCACAATACAAACAAATCAGAACATAAATAATCATCATAAAATTAACATTAAAAGAGAAGAGTGCAGAATAAAAACCTTTCAGTCATATGCACAGCTAAACAGAACTGTTTTGAGCCTGGATATAAACATTGTCAAAGTAGAGGCCTGTCTCACATCTTCAGGAGGACTGTTCCAGGTTTTAGCTCCTGACTCTGGGCACCAGCAGGAGGCCTGTCCCTGAAGTCCTCAGAGTGTGAGATGGTTCATATGGCACTAACATGTCAGACTAACTTTGGTGCTAAGCCATGGAGAGACTTGTAACAAGCAGAGCAGCTTTAAAGTCTATTCTCTGAGCCACAGGAGCCAGTGCAGAGACCTGAGCACAGGACTTATGTGCTCGTACTTCCTGGTTCTAGTCAGGACCCGAGCAGCAGCGCTCTGGATGTACTGCAGCTGTCTTAAGGCTCGTTTGGAGAGGCCAGTGAGCAGGACGTTACAGTAGTCTAACCTACTGGAGACAAACGCATGGATAAGTCTCTCTAAGTCTGGATTTGGCAGTAAACCTTTGATTTTTGCAATGTTTTTAGATGGTAAAAAGCTGCAGATGTTATTGATTTGATGTGATATCACAGACATTAAAAGAACACAGCTTCCTCAATAAGTAAATTCTATGTTGGCCTTTTTTGATGATTATGTCAGTGTTTGTCTCAAATTTCAACTAGGAGTCAAATATGATGCATAGGTACAGATGAGCCCACAATCTCCACATTTTCATTGTGGATGATGCTTGAGCTGCTCGTGTCTTTGTTGCGTCTAAAGTCAGTTTTGTTTGAATATTTGCGATCTTGGTTTTTCCAGATGTTTGTACACTGATAAAAAGCCAAGCATCATCAACACCTCTGCCTCGTCGCTAGGCAAACTGTCGGGATGTAATTTGCCATCTATGAAGTGATATGAATAGAACGACACCGGGTATGTTTTGAATAACAGCATCACACTATCGTTAAAAAGAAAAAACAAAACATGATTTGCCACAATATGTCTCCTTTAAACGTGTTTCTAGCCACTGCATGGGCCGGGGCACCCAGGGCTATTTGTCATGGTGATAATGAATTGGGCTGTGTGCAGGGAGTATTGGAATAACAGGAGGTGGCCGGTGGAGGCTGGTGTGTTGTGGTGAATATAATGATGCAATGGTCGGTAACTTTTCTAATTGTGTTGATTTGTGACATTTTTTAGTGTCAGTTCTTTCCCACAAATAGTAATGGCAGTAAATCATTTGAAATAGGACATATACAAGCTGGTTTATGTAAAACTGTTAAGTGAGTTCGGGTTGGTTCTGTTAGCGGTCACTTGTAACTAGCTAACAGACATAGCTTATGCTGAATGTGTATTGTTAGATTGAGGTCCTTGTTCTGTCATGAACTTTAACTGAAAAACATCCACGACACAACAACAGAGGAAAGAAAAACTTGTCGTTTCTTCTGTTCTTCACGTTCATAACCCAGGCCAGTGTTTTTGTGTAACCAAGTATTCCACCAAGTATTGCCAAGTATGCTGACAAATCTGCCAAAATAAGATAAAATCATGGAACGAAGTACGCAACACTAACTGCGCCTTTGAAGATAGCGAGGTACAGATCTTAGCCAAAGAAAAGAAATGGTTTGAGAGGGGAGTTAAAGAGGCATTTTTGTTAGGAAAGATAATCTATCTCTGAACAGGAATGGGGGCTTAGACATGATTTATCTCCTATTTATAACTCTATCCTCAGACCTAAATCAAAACAAGAAAAACAATAGTGATAGTCAGTATGCTAATAGCTGTGAGAACACCCATTAGGAGCCTGAACGATTATGCTAAACATGACTCAGGAACAGTTCACTCTTAGTGTAGTTCAATAGACATAGCTAACAAATAGAAAACTGTAAACAAATAAGTACCGTATTTCCCGGATTATAAGTCGCACTTTTTTTCATAGTTTGGCCGGGGGTGCGACTTATACTCAGATGCGATTTATATGTGAAATATATGGTTTTTTCTTCATTATTAAGTGTTTTTTGGCTAGTGCGACTTATACTCCAGTGCGACTTATACTCCGGAAAATACAGTATGTTACTTTCAGTGTAGTTAGCGCCTCCCTTCAGAAAGATATAAGGCAGTGTCCACCAGCAATCTGACCAGAACTTGTTAAGGTAAATAAGTGTTGTCCTAACGAGTTCTAGAGTTGTAAAGAGAGGCAGAGGCAGAAGACTCTGGATGTCTGAGGCAGCAGAAGTTTATTTACCATCAGTCCGGGACCCGATGACTTGAATACTCAACACTGCACGTTAGTATCGGCCATTCGAGTCTGACTATGCTTCCACACATGGAGATTTAAATAAGAGGGACAGCCTGGGACAAGCTGGCCAAGTACATAGCAGACCACTTCAGTGAGATGAGTTGACCAAGGAAACTGATCATGTTAAAGAAGGACAAATTCTGTAATAGTTGGATGGAGCCATAACCACAGAGAAATGTCAACAATGAACTGGTCTTGTCCTTGCTCAGACTATGCAGGGGTTGGGAAATTCCACAACAGAACCGAAGAAGCCGCTTGGATGAGCGGTGAAATATTTTCACTCTAAAACTTGTCCAGTTGACAGAACAGAGTTTTTCTTTTGCAATAAGTACATATTTTGTCCGTAGCAACAGGTTTGATCGACAGCGTTGCTAACTGCCCGCCCTCTGCCAAACCAGCGGGAAGGGGCGTTACCTTCAACAGCGCCGCTCCTTATTGGCTCTATGATACAGGTGTTCAGATTTCCAAATATGGTCCTTGGTTGTAGATTAGCCGCTATAACTGCTAGCCTTGATTGGCTTCATATGGGTGCAAACCTACGCTATGGGTGAAGTCACACTCACTTAGTGCTCTTTTTTATACAGTTTATGATCATTACCACTGAAAAGAAAGATACACATTGACCTAACCACTATCTTGTTTAATCAAAATATTTTATATTATAATAAGCCACTCGTACAGTTACATTTTACACTTGTGTATGATCCTGTATGTCTTATATAAGCATGTTTTCTCATTTCATATCTCAGTGCGCCGCTCTTTAACCCAGGGGGGCAGTTGTCAGTGAGCCGGAGATTAAATAAACCCAGCGCGGTAAATGAAGCCGTGCGACTGTTTGCTAGTCCTATCCATTTATGAAAACTAGCACGTAGCAGTTTGCCGGGGTCTATATGGTGAGGTTGAATGCCCACAGGAGCCGGGGCCGGGGACGCAGACACAGGCCAGGGGAGAGAGAGCTCATCTGTTCCCAGCTAATGCTCCCTGTCCCCTGGGCGTGAATGCTGCTGAAATGGACCTATGGAAGTATGCGACAAATAACCACCCTAATGCGACGTTACAGTTATGGCAATTCAGCTGTTTAGGTTGGAAACTATGATAAATGCATGTATGTATTCAGGGAGGATAAAGACGTCTCTACATGGCAACTAAGCAAATTTATGCATTTATCAAATTATAGCATCTAACCATAGACTGTGTAAAGAAGTGGACTAAGGGAGTGTGACACCACCCACAGCGTTCAGCTCCAGTCAAATGAAGCTCATCGAGGCTAGAAGTTATAGGGGTGATTTTCAACCGTGAGTACATAGCAACCCAAAGAGCCAATCTGGAGCGAAGCTGTTGAAGGTAATGTCCTTTTCCGCCCACACCGCTGGTTTAGCACGGAGCGGGCGCTGAGCAACGCGGCCTATCCAATCCGTTGCTAACACTAGCAAGAGCGACCTCAGGGAAAGAAGGCGCTTGATTTGTCTGTTATCAATGTTCATATAACGCTAGCAAGAGCGACCTCAGGGAAAGAAGGCGCTTGATTTGTCTGTTATCAATGTTCATATGTTGATTTAGGGACACAATAGGGAAATAAAAATATCAAGATCATGTACAGCGGGTTAATACGAACATTTTAAGACCAAAATGAGGAGCCTGACAGCAGCAGTTATGGAGAGAGGGGCGACAGTTTTTCAATAGAAAGTAAACTGGAACCAGAGTCGATGCTCACTTCCTATTTAAAAGGCGGTGGCAAGCAGATTAGCTATGTCCATTTATATATACAGTTGATGCAGCTAACTAATTTGGTTGAAAAAATTAGTCTGAGTCAATTGTTCAGGTAAAAAAACAAAAACACAAACATGTAAACAATCAATGGTTTCTATAGTTTGTGTTCTAGAATTTGATGATGTCATGATCTCAGATTTATGGCTTTGAAAGTGTTGTTGAACCTTATCGTATGAACCTTATTCGTATGGGCTCATTTTTTTAATCTCATGGCTTAAAGTTCTTTCAGATGACAACAAACACGCCTATGGAGCTGAATAATGGCATCACTTTCTGAGGCTATTGTGAACAAATTATTTCACTTTTGTTTATTTATTCTGACAGAGAAGACAGTGAAAGTTTGTCAGTTTTTGTTTTGTGGATAGACCCAGTAATTACACAGATGTTAACCATAAACCAGGTCAACAAATCTGCAATCTGAGTTAAACAGCAAATTCCACCATAGAATTCTGACCTGTTCTCCAGCTCTGTTTAAACTATAGGGATTCAAGAATGGTGCGATGTCACGTGAACCCAACCTATTCACAAAAGAATTAACTGTACTCCAGTTTATAAAGTTGTTTAGACAAAAAAAAAAGTAAAAATAAAGACTTAAACTGCCAAGTTCCAAGAGCCAAAGCTTATAAACTATGTTAGCGGTCAGGCTTCACTCATTTGAATCAGTTGTTTAGGTTGAAGACCTTAATAAGTATAAAGATTGCTCTACCTGCCAGGGTCTAAGCGCCACATTTGATCTACCAACCATTGCACATCGTCACCAATTTCAGTCAGTTGCTTGGACCTTTCTGTGAAAATTTTGTGAAGATAATGTCTCTGCCTGCCAGGGTCTAAGCGCCAAAGTTTATATTCACTAAATTATTCATGGCTCAGCACTCATCTCAAACATTTAAGCAGGAATAGCAATAGAAATGTGAACAAATTCTGTAAAGATAAAGATGTTTCTACCTGCTCGAGTCTTAGCGCCATAGTCTATCCCTTGACCAAAATGAATCGCCTCACCTAACACATTTGAATCAGTCATTTAGGTCAGTTTAAATCAGATGTTTAGACTTAAAACTTGTCGGAGCCTAACTGCCAATGTTTATCCACATTTATTTACAACTCAAGTTAAGTCCAAAATAAAAACAAAAACAACACATGTAAAAATTCTACTGTTCAAACATAACTACCTGCCAGGGTCTAAGGGTCAAAGTTCATCCATTTACCAAATTATCCACATCATCACACTCATTTCAAATAATCTTTCCACACAACACACAGCATTGTTATCAAGTTATACTTTAGTGTGAGTCCTTAAAGTTCATATGCGTTGGTACAGTGTATATTTGGTGCCATGTTGTGACAAAGGAGCATCAGGAGTCGCAGTGAGCTTGGTGAGCAGACCTCATATATTTTGAGACGGCCTCAGGGAGAAGAGAGAGAGCGCTTCCATATCTCTCTGCCACCGCTGACACGCCGCTCTGATTGCCTCCCCTCTGTACCACGTGTACTTTGTGTGTACTTTTGTGTAGCGATGCAGTGGGTGTTGAAGTTGACCTGTGTACATATTCTCAGTGCGTTAGGGTTAGACGTGTGCATTAGCGTTGCAGTGCTGACAGGGCTGTTTGAGTGCGTGGGTGTCTGCTTATTCAGGTAAATACATGCTTTAAAAGGGAGTTATTATGATTTTCTTTGTCTATCTAAGGCACTGTACTGTCTAGAAGTGTGTTTTTCCCAACGTATGTGTAAAATCTTTAACTTTTGGACACTCTTCTAGCCAACGTTAAAAGTGAATGAGAAGGGACACTCCTCACTTAATAAATCATAGACTGTATATATAAATGGACACAGCTAACTTGCTAGCCGCTGCGTTCCAAATATGAAGTGATCATGGGCGACCTTCAGGCTCCATCGACTCTGGCTCCAATATACTTTATATTAGAAAACTGTCTCTGTAACTGCTCAAGCTTGTCATTTTGGTTTTTCGTATTAACCCGCTCCACATGATCCTGGTGTTTTTATTTCGCTATTGTAACTCAAGATATGAACACTAATAAGAGACAAATCAGCTGCCTTCTTTCCCTGAGTTCGCTCCCGCTAGAGTTAGCAACAGGTTTGATTGACAGTGTTGCTAAGCGCCCGCTCCCTGCTAAACCAGCAATGCAGGCAGGAAGGGACTTTACCTTCAACAGCTTGACTCCAGATTGGCTCTTTGGTTGCTATGATACTCGCGGTTGGATTTCCTAATATGGAACTGAGCTCCAAATTGGCCTCTATAACTGCCCTAGCCTCGATGAGCTTCATTTGACTGGAGCCGAATGCTTAGTCCACTTTTTTATACAGTCTATGCTTGTGATCCTTATTATTCACCATGATGAGTTTATAAGCACTTTTCACAACTTTCAGAGGCCAGAGGAGAGTTTTGTTGTGACGATAAAGCTAACAATATCTAGCATGATTATTGGACAATGAAATGCTTTCTAATTAGTTGCACACAGCACACTGCAGACTTATTTTGACCTCAAGAGCTGCTACGAGGGCAAGACAAATTGTGCTCAAATACATGAGAAAAATCTGGTACAGCCCCTTAATTACCATTATTAAATCATTGTCTTAAAGCACACATATAGTGCAGAGCTGACATTTTTCAGCTTTTAAAAATGCATAATGTTCTTCCCTAATACAAAACATATCTGGAGTTGTATTTTGCTTCATTCACACTTGTTTAAATCATCATGTTTGCAATGTTGTCTGGAGTCGAAGACTTGGAAATCACTGTTTAAACTTTTCTCGGATTGTGACGTCACAGGTAGAAATCTTGAGGTCTTATGTGCTGTTTTTAAGTCCAGAAATCATCGCTGGACTCAAATTCAGCATTTCTGCCTCAAATCATTATAACTGCCTGCTCATTGGTGCTTTTCAGGTTCTAGAAGTGATGATGTCATATTCCCAGACGGGGGGGAAGGGGAAGACTTTCCTATAGATTACTCTATACTTTATTTTCATAAGAAACATCCAAAAAAGTCAATTCACAAATGCTGAACCTGATCTTTTCTATTAGTGACTAGATCCTTGAACTCACTGTATTACAACAAAAATCTACATTTTAAGAATATCAATTTTATGTATTAAATATTGGCCTATAGAATGCTGTGATGTCATCTGAAACCCAGCAATAACGGAATGCCGTCCACGGTCCATGGTTCATGGTTCATTCAATAATGTTTTTTTTTTTGTTTTGTTTTGACACGAATCGACCACGTGTTTCTCTGATTGGTTAATCCGCCTGTCAGCTACAGTATTGATCCAACACAATTTGATTATAGAAACGAGGAGGGAGAAGGCCTAAATATTATTGATTATTTAAATGTGAGTATATTGAACAAAACACAGCTACACAACAGAAATTCAAGGTCTAAAATAGTTTGAAAAGTTCCAACAATGTGCTGCACATTTTTCCACTGGAACCTTGTGCCACTATGAAACATGTCTTCGAATAGCTGCATACTTTCTTTTCTCCCATAACAATGCAAGCAATGCCACAAGCTATATGTCTTCACAATACCTAGCAAAATGTATGCCCACCTGTTTTCACTTTCTTAATGCAGTGTTTTAGTCTTAGTCTTTGGTCTTCTCCAGCTCCTTGAAAGACAAAAGCAAAACTCTCCTTCACTGTACTGTTTTTGCTAGCACCCTAATGCTGGTTCTTGATGAGAACGCTAATGTTCTAACAGTATTGCCAGGGGCTGGGTGGGTGACAGGCCAAAAAGTGGTACTTCAAAATAGAATTACTCAAGTAGAAGTACAAAGTTGTTCAAGAAAGAACTCAACTAGGCCTGCTCAAGTAAGTGTATCTGTACGTAACATCTAATATATGGAATTTGAAGGAGAAACTAAGGAGGCTCCGATCCAATACTGGTATCAGATATTGGTACTGATATTGAAACATTTGCTGGATCGGATATCGGCTTT
>KN485446.1:98849-118326 GCA_000787095.1 Periophthalmodon schlosseri | reverse complement strand
GTTGGGCCTAAAAAATGTATGTAATAAGACTATGTACTGGTCGTAGTTGGCCCAGAAAGTCTCGTAATGTTTGAACTTCTATTTATACAAATCTAGGCAATGGTGCGGATATAAGGTGAATAATTTAGGTGAATTAGGTGAGTTCCTTTAAAGGCGGAATAGCACGTGAAATCCATTTATATGACTTTTTACATTCTCTCATCATTACCTTATTCAGAGTTGTATTCCATTTGATTCATGCATGTTTAAGTAATATCTGTGTAATCCCTCAGTCGTCCAGGTCTGATCCATATATCTGTCTGAAGGGAGGAGCTAGCTACACTGAAACTCAAAACACCTACAGTTTACAGTTTCTGTTTGTAGTCTAGGTCTATTGTGCTACCCTAAGTGTGCACTGTGCCGAGTCCTACTGTTTACAGTTTCTGTTTGTAGTCTAGGTCTATTGTGCTACCCTAAGTGTGCACTGTGCCTGAGTCCTACTTAGCGTAGTCATTCAAGCCCCTAATGAGTGATTTTACACCTGTTAGCATCCTGGCTAGCCCTATTGTTTTCTTTGTTTTGCTTTGGGTCTGAGGATGGAGTTGTAGATGGGGGATAGATGATGTCTGAGGCCCTTTGTTTGCTATGTTTAAGTAATCCTGTACTGTCCTGCATTTGAGGCTTGAGTGCTCTGAAACCATCTGTTTTCACCTATCCCGTCTCTGCGCTCTTATTCAAAACTCCAGTGATGCAGCCGCTGTATCAAACTGTTGTGGTGAAGAAGCTGAGTTGAAAGGCAAAGCTCTCAATTTACCGGCCAATCTACATTCCTACCCTCACCTATGGTCATGGGCTTTGGGTAATGACCGAAAGGACAAGATGAGTTTCCTCTACAGGGTCGGAGTAGAGCCGCTACTCCTCCACATCGAGTGGAGGATCTGTTTCTTGGATGGATCCCTGGAGAGGTGTTCTGGGCACGTCCCAAGGGAAATCTGAGAGTCCCTGCTGAGACTGATGCCTCTGTGACCCAGCCCTTGAGTAAGTTGGAAACAATGGATGGATAGACTGCTGTTTTTTAGAGGTTTTTTAATTAGATTTTTTTTTTCTTTGCAGACAAGAGACAAAACAAAATACAGTACATTTACTTTTAGCAAATTCTAGTACATTTACAGTAATGTTGATTAATGTACACTGTCCCTGTCCAAAAAAAATGGAAGGGGGGTACTATATTTTAGAGTTAAATAAGAAATCGAGAGCAAGAAACAAAATCGGGCTGCTGCTAATAGTTTAAACTCAACTACCCCGTTCAAAGAGGTTGTCTGAGACTATGCCAGCAGACAGTTGAGAGAAAGGACAGAGCTAGCAGTTCAAACGGTGAACTTTCAAATGCCAACTCTTACTGACCCGAGCAAAGAAGTCTTTATATAATCCTCTGTTACGTAATTGCAATATTTTTCTTTACTTGCTCAACACAAACACCTTTACAAAGACTGTTCCACGTCAAGTCCAGTCAAATAGGTTAAATGAACCATAAACATAATCCATAACCAGAGCGCTTGCTAACATCTATTGATTTATGCTAATGCTACCAGTTTTATGTCATATGATGAGGCCTCGGGAGCAGGGGGTGGAGAAGGGTGAAGCGTTCTAAAAAAGCCATGTAGCAGAAAGGCGGACCATCTGGTGAGAGGGAATTTGATTAGCGCCGCACACCCGATAACGCTTCTGCCGCATCCACTCGTCACGTTCTCCCATGGGTGCAAGCATGTGTTTGGAGGAGTCACCATGTGCAAGAGGCTGTGGGAGAAGATTGCATACCCCATTATGACCAAATTCATATTATCAGTCACTTTAACTGATTTACTATGGGAAATTAGTCGAAAAGCCTCCACCGCAGCAGCAGAACCATGAGCCATCTCAGCCTCTAGCCTCTGAGGTTAATCGCTAAAGTTGGTCCATTTAGTAAACTGCCTCATTCTTTTATTACCTGGTCAGCCAGAACCACACACTTGGACAAAACTGTACAAAGACAAGTGGGTCTGAAACTGTATCTTGTCTCCTCAATTCCAGAGGCCGTGATTGGCAGGCGGACTAACCAATCAGACAGACGCACGCTCCGTTGTGTCAAAACGAATATGGCGTCTTGCATGTGAGGAAAAAAACAACACAGAAGACTGAGAACATGGATTTCTGCAGAATCAACAAACAAAACACCAGACTCTTATTAATCTCAGGTAAAAGAAGTTATATTTTGTTCTGAATGATACGAGAATTTTCGAGAGGAGAGGTCTCAGAGGTCCCAGAGGTCCCACCCCAAGTTAGGACGGAGGTTTTTCACGCTCTGTGATCCGATTCTAGACCTTTTTGGATTCAAACCGAACGTAGAAAGGACTGGCTGGCCAGGCAAACTCTTTTGGTGTCACAAATTATTCTCACATTTAAAACATTCAATGTGCACTCTGGAAGGGTTCACAATGGCTTTTATGCGGCCTAAATTTTATTGCTTTGCTTGTAATGTTCCGCAGTATGGCGTTAAACATAGAGGAGGACGACCAGGCAAAGCTCCAGGCCCGTTCAAAGTAAAAACGTTTTTAAAGTATCATTAGCAATAGAAACACATGTAACTGAATAAATACATCATAGATACATTTAATGCGATATTATCTCCAGTTGGTGTCAGATGCTCCAATACAAATGTTCCACAGTGCACCAGTTGTAGATTAAATAGAAGTAGCCTGGGAGCTGTAAGAAGAGGCATGAGGCTAAAGTTCTAACACAGGATTTACTTTTTTAATTAAAAAAATCTGACTTTTCAACACATCGGAATTGCAACTGGGAACCACCTGAACTCTCAGTCAGATGCACTTCTTTTGCAACAAGCGCAAACTTACTATGTCCTCCCCGTAATATGACATAACACAAGCCAGAGAAATGAAATGAAATACTGCAGTCTTTACGTACCTTCATGTTTTAGTTTTATATTCATTTCAATAACACTGTACTAGTTTGTTCACGTAATTCCTCTCACTCACAAACCTCTGTCTGGAAAAACGATACTTTGCGAGAAGTGCGGTTCATAGGCGCTATTTTTTATTTTTTTTTGGTAAACAACGTATTTATTTAGGCAGATTAAACTGAATGATGAGTTCAATCTGCCTTTTTACCTATAAATACCGGTTATTAGGGGCTATTACTTCACAAGAGCTCCCCTACTCTCCCCATTTGCTCCATACTTCACGCATGAATAATCCAATACAGGCAAAAGTGCAATATTTCCAGGCCCAACCGTGGAGATTATCAGAGAGCCCCCCGGAGGAGCCCACTGCACCAGTAATCACACAGTAGATACATCTTTCTTATCTGGGCCCACTCCTAACAAGCACATAATTGCTAATATCGGCGCGGCGCTGGAGAACTCGTGCCCCGGAGACTTGCTATGTATATACACCCCGATAGAGACACACGGACGAGTTGCCATAGGAACAAGAGAGTCTTAAAGTGACGGGGCCTGTCGTGGTCATGGCAGGTTGCGTTCAAGATGGAAGGACAAGTTAACTGATGGGTTTCTGTAAAGGTTCTATTTCATGTGGAATTCTGGTGTTTTAAACTACTTAAAAGTCACACATGTTTGAGTAATCCTTTATTATTAGTCTGTCTACATCTCAAAAGCTCGAAATGCTTTGTTCCACCTTGTGATGTCATGAGTAGCAGTTTTCAAGTGAACAGCTACCTTTTACCTTTTGTTCAGTAGAGATTGGCGATTCTAAGGCTGAAATTATCCAAATAATTATAGCGAAGGTGGATCTTAAAAGCGCACTGAAGCACACCGTGGAGTATTACCACATGACATCACAAGGTGGAACAGTTTGAGAGAAAACTCAGCCTAAATATGCCGGATTTGTGTGGATGAAGCAAAACACAACTCCATTCATTATAACAGCATAGGTCTTTCCAATTAGAATGTTGTAATTTAATTTACCCAGGTGTTATGTTTGAGTACACAAAACCAACAGAGGAGGCAAGAACCCCATCTGCTTCTGCACTGAGGTTTGAAGCAGTTTTTTCAGGGTAAAAATAGTAGCTGTGAAGTCTGTTAGCGAGTGAAGGAAATTGAAATGTTCTGATGGTGTATGTTTTTGGAAACAAGCTTCTACAGTCCGTTCAACCATCCACCTTAAATTAGATAGTGGCCTGTGTGAGACCTTTGAGAATACCATGTGCCATAGTGGGGCAGCAGTGGGTCTAGTGCAAATTATCTTTGTGTCCTTAGGCAAGACACTTTGGCAACCAACTTTGCGTAGTATGAATGTGGTGTGTGTGAGTGTTGGCCGAAGTCGCTGATGGTGCAGATTGGCAGACTCACTTCTGTCAGTTTACCCCAGGGCAGCTGTGGCTACAACTTTTCCCGAATTCACCACTGAAAAGAATGGGATTCCCTCTTAACCGGAAGAGCCACCACAAAGAAAGCAGGGTTTGAAATGGCAAAAGTGTGTGGGGCCAAATAAGGTCAATACATTGAATACATTATTATTATTAACAAATTAAAATTAACAAACAAGTGGCTAACTCCTTAAACCAGGTTCATGTTAATATGTTTATCTTCTTTTTTCCCCTTTTTGTACATTTTACTTTCACAAAACAGGGCCACCCATGTGTGACTCATTCAATATGGAAAGATTTAAAACTGATGCAGCATCGAAAGACACTTCAGTGAAACGGCTCTCTGGATTGCTGTTTAAAACTTCAAACTGCTGAACTCTTCCACTCCTCTGCTTGTCATCTATTGAAACTCAAGTTGGCAAAGGCTGAAAAATACAAAATATGGGATTTTTCACCATATTTTCTCAAAACTATTATTTTGCTCTCGATTGGCGCCCCAAAGCTCCTAATTACCTCTGCTGTTTCTATTGTAGCAGAGTAAAGCGGAGGGGGTCTACAGCAGTTCAACAGCACAGTATGAGGCAGTGACAGACAGGCAGCAGGCGATGAGAGCTCACACCAAAATAAACACTAAGTGGAATTAAAATTTGCACTATAAACTGCCTTACTGCTGTGGTGGATACTAATCATTTTGGTTGTTAAGATCTCACTTACAAACACAGCCCAACATACAAACAGGTTGGTGGTTCAAATCCATTGTGTTTTTGGGGCAATGCACTTCAACTACCTTTTCTTTTTAAACGGTTTGCGGCGGTTCAAACATATTTCGTCTTCCTTAACACATTCCACGCAAACTAATTATTCCCCGCAATAAGTTTATAAACGCTTTTCGCAACTTTCAGAGGCCAGAGCAGAGTTTTGCTATCACGCCACTGCTAACGACATCCAGCATGCTAACGCCCATAGAAATCATAAAAGCTGCGCCAATGTTCTGAGCCTATGGAGTGTGTTCTGACGGAATGGCCGCCATATTGGGACAGGACACTTCAGCATTCTACCGTTGCATTTTCAGGACCATCAAAAGTCATGTTTCACTCACTTTTCCAGATTTTGTATCAACAGCCACTTTGGATATCTTTTATACAATAAAGTGGGTTTGGATGTTTTGTTAAGAAATATAATTTTTATAGCAACAGGTTTCATCATAATAAATACGTGTTGAATGGCGAGGACTGAAATCAATGGTAACTATCGTTTTCTGCTACTTCTGTTTTATTGGCTGCTAGCTTATCTAAACTAAAACATTTGAAGCAGTAAATAAGTGTACTGAACTTTACTTGTGAAAAGTTTATTATTTTTGGCTTTGTTGTCTATAGTATTAAAATGTCCAAATGAAGAAAGTAAAATCTCTGGCTTTGCGTTCGTCTGAGGTGGCGGCCATCTTGGGACGACATCCTTTGCTGTTGCTCAAGTTGTATGACAAGGCTTTATGCTGTTTCTATGATTTCTATGGCTAACACCGCACCAGTGTTACTTTGTGTACTGAGCAAGACAAATACTTACTAAACAACATGAAACTAATCGTGTGGCTATAGCCCTTTTAACAGCCACAGTTCAGTCAGTCCGCCCCAAGGCAGCTGTGACATAAATAATTTACGAACAAAGAAACTTGTGTTTTCAGAAGCTTGTCATGTATGGTAAGTTCAACTAAAATAACAAAAACTAAACATATTCATGAATATTTTGTTAGCTTATGTCCTCTTTAGCACTGGCAGCACATGCATTTTTTAGAATTTGATTTTGCTGGTTTGTAAAGCAGTCTCCAAACTTTCCATTCTTACGGTACAATTTCAACATAAAGCTTATAAATTCCTCTCCATATTAACTATACATCAACAGACTAGCTTACGATCAGAAATCACTAACCACAAGGCATGTTTATATTATATTAGCTTCACTGCATTACCAGCTCTATCTATAACTCCAGCTTCACTAATGTGACATGAAGAAACGGCTCCGTAACTTTGAACGCGCGTGTATGTGTGTGTGGGGTGGATCACATTACGAAACTCACTGTACTAATCATCCCCGCGATGCCTTCAGGGACCGGCGGCGAGCTGGGTTTTATATCTGCTAACAGCATGTTTTCCTTCTCCACGGGTCTCCGAGTGATGCTATTTCAATGGGACACATAGCCACGGGAATCCAATAGAGCGGCGTCTAATTGAGTCGGTAATAGCGTGTGTGATGTGTACGCGGAAGGATAGGGAGATGGACACGCTCGCTAACAATAGGAGTTGTCTGCTAAAGGTCAAGCTAGGACTGCGCAAGCTAGCTGTGTTAATGAACATGGGGGTAATTATAGGCTAGCAAAATAACTTTAACGTGGAGGCTAGTTATGTCCTGCTGGGGGTGGTGCTAGCAATTAAAATGGCATGTATTTGGTTCGTACTGTGGAACATGCTTTGTCCAAGGAGGAGCATTGCTAATAATCTGATGTGTAATAAATTGGAGATTTCCTTGCAGACTTCGTTCATGGGGATTATTTTGTTAGTGCTTGCCGTAACGCATTTGGTTTTCTCTTAATTTTAGCTGGGAAAGGATCCAGGGGGAGTGTTTTTTTGTTTTTTTTTTGAAGGACCAGGAAAATATCTGAGTGAGACGATTAAATACTGTATAATATGTATAATCCAGTAACTGCTTTGACCTTTTCCCCCAGTTGCACCGACAATAAAAACTTGGATTTGTTCTGCCCTTTACAAGTTTTAAAAGCTTTGTAAAGCACTGCGGTACATTCGCTCAAATGCGGCGGAGGTAAGTTACTTGGGTAGCCACAACTGCTCTTGATGGAAATATGGGCTGCATAATTTTGGGAAAAAAATCTAATTGCAATGTTTCTGACCTGTATTGTGATGGTGGTGGATGGTTGAAGTAGGATTCTGTTCAGAGTGCACACTGTAAACAACTCCAGGAGTGTTAACATTTGAAAGAAGACTGAAATAAGAAACTGATAAACTAATACAAGAATCCCATGCATTTCAGAACGTGCTTGTAGAGGTACACTTTGTTACATCAAGATTTCTCTATAAAAAAGACATGAAATTTACAATTTAAATAATTGCGGCTTTGATTTGATAATTCCACCAACTCAAATTGCGTTTTTGATTCGTTGTGATTAATCTTGCAGCCCTATTCCCATTCTGCGCCAGCAACCTCTCCAATTCACACATCTGCAAAGAGGATGAAGTGTCTTGCCTAAGGACACAACAGCAGTGTGCAGAGCTAGGATTGTACCGCCAACATTCTGGTTCAAAGACAACTGATCTACAACGGGACAGCATATGATATTCTGATAAGTGTTCAGATTTCCTTCTTCCTTCTGCCGGCTAGATATTCACTGTGGTGCCGTGGCTCAGTAGCTAATACCTTGACCTCACAGCCTCAAGGTTCTGAGTTTGAGTCCCAGGTGTTGTAGGGCCTTTTTGTGCCGAGTTCGCATGATCTCCCTGTGTCTCTGGTTTCACGCATCAACCTAAAACATGCACAAAAGGCAGCATCCTTCAGCTAAGGTAGACGTGACCAAGCCTAGCTCAAAGTCTGGAGATGGGTCCCCTACTGACAGGTTACCCCAGCGGTCTTGAAGGGTGGGTCAAATGCAGAGGACGCATTTCTTCAAGGGAATCAGTAAAGTTAGTTTATGTCTTACAAAATGGGAACATATAAGTAAATAATGACTATTTGAAATGATCCTTTTTAAACACCGGATCCAATCAGTCTCCACCTTTACTTATTTTCAGTTTGTGCTTTTCTTCTGTTTTTCTGTTGAGACTGCAGACACTTACACAAGCATTACCCATCCCTAACACTGCACACCGCACTGTCTGACACCCGCTGAACTTAGATAGACCTGAGTCATCTTCATTAGCCAACAACGGTGTCTGCATTCTCCTGCTCCCATCAAACGTATCTATGGGTCCTTACTCAGTCTGCTGCTGTCTGCTCATTACGTGTCACACATGCAGGGCTGTGCGAGTTCTGTTCAGTGTGGTGTGGTGGATTTGTGAGAGTAAATGATCAAATCCCCTGACTTGCATGTCCCTCCAGATGGAACATGGGAGGGATGGAAAGAACAGCAAACAAGACAGGGCTTTGCCAAATGCGAGAAATTTGCGTACTAAAATGGGATGTACAAGCTGAAAATGTGTTCAAGTTATGATGTTTTGTATCCGATGACAACAAGGCAACTGTTAGGGCTTTGAGAGGGAAAATTACACATAGAAAAGAGCTGTTTCGTTTTTGGGCCTGTCACCTTGGATACTATATCGACTTAACGTTCAATATATGTTGGATGATACAATAATTTTTGGGGGTCAGTTTTATCGTGGGTACATTTTCTTAATACTAGTCGGTAATTTTTGTTACTTTCCTGTTCTACGATTAGAGTTGAGCTGTGGAGGACTGAATTCAAAACTTCAATGACTCATAGATACAAACTAACTATTACTATAACTATTTTACATTTACATTAGTTTTTTGGGGATAATTCTACTTTATGGTTTTAGTGTCAGTGGCATAAATTTGTTTCACTATTACTGTTTATCGTCTATAGTTTAGTTCAAAATTTGTCATCGTGACAGGCCTAGTTTGGTTAGGAATCAACATGGACATTGTTTTGACTCCTGTGAGCAAACTTTCTTATACAGAGGGATGTCAGTCTGGTCACCTCCGCCACGCCTCGAGCCAGAACAAAACACAGCCGTGCAATGAAATTAGTTTATTTCGTGACACGTGTGAAATGAAGAAGCTCATTTGTCACCTATCATTTTCAACAAAATGACTTTTCTCTTGTTTCAGATTAAGAGTTTAGTGCTTGGCGCAATGATTCTGCAGAAATGTGCAATGTGGGAGTTTGTGAGTGTTTGTCTACTGAGCCAAAAATTAGCGATTTGAATCACGCTCTCGATATAAACGACAGCGCACCAACTGGGGACTCCGTTGTTCTACTGGGGGACTTCAGAGCCCACGTGGGCAACGCCAGTGACACCTGGAGAAGAACAGCCTCCCTGATCTGAACCCAAGTGGTGTTCTGTTATTGGACTTCTGTGCTAGTCACAGTTTGTTTGTTCGAGCACAAGGGTGTCCATCAGTGAACGTGGCACCAGGACACCTTAGGCCGGAGGTCGATGATCGACTTTGCTGTCTTGTCATCTGACCTTCGGCCTGGTTGTGAGTTGGATCCGCTGGCAGAGGAGGAAGCTGGACAAACCTGGCAGACCCAAGCGCATTGTGAGGGTCTGTTGGGAACGTCTGGTGGAGCCCTCTGTCAGCAGGGTCTTCAACTCAAGCCTCTGGGAGAGCTTCTCCCACATCCCGGGGGAGGTTGGAGGAGTCCAAGTGGGCCATGTTCTCCACCTCCATTGTCGATTGTGACCATAACTGTGGTCGCAAGGTTTCTGGTGCCTATCACGATGGCAATCCCCAAACCCGGTGGTGGATGCCTGAAGTAAGGGATGCCGTCAGGCTTAAGAAGGAGTCCTATCAGGCCCTGTTGGCTTGTGGGACTTCTGAGGCAGCTGACAGGTGCCGTGAGGCCAAGCGTGAGGCCAAGCGTGAGGCCAAGCGTGAGGCCAAGCGTGAGGCCAAGCGTGAGGCCAAGCGTGCCGCAGCTTGTGCGGTCGCAGAGGCAAAAACTCGGGGCTGGGAGGAGTTCGGGTAGGAATTCTGGCAAACCGTCTGACGCCTCAGGAGGGGGAAGCAGTGCTTCACCAACACTGTTTACAGTGCGGGTGGAGAGTTGCTGACCTCAACTGGGGATGTTGTTGGGCGGTGGAAAGAATACTTTGATGATCTCCTCAATCCCACTGTCACATCTTCCGAGGAGGAAGCAGAGACTGAGGATTCAGAGGCGGACTCATCCATCACCCTGGCTGAAGTCACTGAGGTGGTTGGCAAGCTCCTCAGTGGCAAGGCTCCAGGGGTGGATGCAATCCGTCCTGAGTATCTTAAATCTCTGGATGTTGTGGGGGGCTGTCTTGGTTGACACGCCTCTGCAACATCGCGTGGCAGGGACAGTGCCTGTGGAATGGCAGTCCGGGGTGGTGGTCCCTCTGTTTAAGAAGGGGGTGTTCCAACTTCATGGGAATCACACTCCTCAGCCTTCCCGGTAAGGTCTATTCCAGGGTACTGGAGAGGAGAATCCGACCGATAGTCGAACCTTGGATCCAGGAGGAGCAGTGTGGTTTTCGTCCCAGTCGCGGAAAACTGCTGCCTCCGTGACCCGGCCCCAGATAAAGCGGAAGAAAATGGATGGATGGAGGTTTGGTGATAGTTTAAGGACTTCAGGGGTCTGACCTGTTTGGTGTCAGTGGTTAACCTCATCAATACATTTGATAGGAGTGCTCAGTGAAAGATCTTCAGAGCTGATGAAACAAGCATGAGTTAAGCAAAATACATCTCCAGGTATGTTTTTTTTAATAATATAATATCACGTAGTTAAAACCTGAAAAAAGTTACTTCAGCAAATGTGTCCTTTAATTCATCCAGTGCTCTCCATATGCAGTCATTTCATTATCCACTATCTTTGTGATGGAGCTAAGCTAATTGCCCTTTAAAATTATGCTCACTCTTATCACCGATGATCCGACCACCCCTGCGCCTGTCTGATATATGTAAAAGCATGTCCATTTGTATGCTGCAGGACTGGCTCTGGTTCTATCTGCATAAGACCAAGGTAATTAACATCTTCACCTGGCTCTGCTTTGTTCCCTGAAAAAGCCCAATTAATCACAGAGACAACATTGGGACCGGAGTCCGCGCCACCAAGCGTGAAATTACCTTTCTCACAATCCAACCAACAGAGTCCATAAACACTGATCCTGCCAGCACATACCTTCGGACAACTGCTCTGGCGGTGCTTTGTCTGACACTTACCTTGGCCTTGAACACAACACAAAAGGCCAGTAAACATATAAAAAGGGGACGCAATGGAGAAAAGTTTAATGTCTTGTTTTAAGTCATCGGTTTGGGTCAGATCGATATTGTATTGTTGGCGAGACAGTCGATTGAAGTTGCATTTCCAGTGGGCTTTGCAAACACAGATTAATCAGTGGACATTAAATCAATGAAGGATTAGGATTTTGTCCAAATAAAATGGCAGTGCTGCTAATCTCATATCTCTATTATTACATCTGTTCAAATGTATGCTGACTTTAGGTATAACTTTGTGCTGTAGTTTTGGAATTGTTCTGATACCAAGATCCAACCAAATCTAACATCAAGTATTTGTCACGGTGTTGTTTTGTTTTCAACGACCCATTCTCATTGGTGCATTTTCTTCCATGTTTACTTCCTCAATTAGGGCCAACGCCACCCAACTTGTGACAACAGAAATGTGCACCACGTGATCAGTTCTGACCAATGCAGCAAAAGTAGAGTTAGCGTCCAATATCATCAATATGTTTCATAGGAGCGCTCAGTGAAAGATCTTCAGAATCGATGAAACAAGCATGAATTAAGCAAAATACATGTTTTTTATATTACACTATCACATAGTTAAAAGCTCAAAAAAGTTAGTTTAGCCAACAATAAAATAACTGGAAGATGAACCAAAGATGGCGTGTTGGCCTGTTCTCATTGGTGCATTTTCTTTCGTGTTTATTTCCTTAATGGGGGCCAACGCCACCCAACTTGTGACAACAGAAATGTGCACCACATAATCAGTTCTGACCAAACAGAGAGATGGCTTGGCTAAATCTTACAAAGCTAACTTTTAGGCACTTTGAGGATTTAAAAATGTAAAAAGTTATGATGTGAAAATAGAGAAGGAGAATTCTTCCTGGGCTGGAGTTGCATCAGGACAGAGGGGGACTGTCTTATCCAGGTCTTATGATAGATCCTTGGTAAAAACACAAAATTAAAAAAAAAACAAACAAACTCTTGGACATCTACCATATTTATTCTAGTCATCAAAATGTAACCAAGCACAAGGCAATGGTTTGTCTCTGAAAAAATCCCAGTTCCTCTGCAGCAGAAAAAAACAAGCCTGTGGGCCAGGTACAGCCACTGCACACCTCCTCCAGAGCTCCCCCTGGATGTGCCAATCGATTTTTCTTTCAAACTTTTCCAGCCAGGACCTCTCTTCTTTCTCTCTCTCTCTCCCTCTCCACAACAGCAGAGACAGGCTTGCATATCCCACCGCTGCAGCTATGAATCACCACGGAAACCCACTCAGTAACCTGCTCCCCCCATGGAACTACCTGCCCCCCATCCCAACCCGCCCACCGCATGCTCCGTCTCTGTACTTAACCTCGGCTATCTCTGCTAACTGGTACATCGATGGAGTGGGGGGAGCGAGGAGGGGTGTGGGTGGGACGGGGCCAGTGGTAGCCTATTTCAGTCTCGGTGCATGGGAGTGGGTGGGTGGGAGACGTGGATGAACTTTGCTGGATGTTTCTTGGTCGAAGTGCAGTTTGTGCTCATATGTAAAGTAAATAGTTCCAAAGAAAGATGAAAAGTTTTATGCCTACATGTTATGCAAAAAACCATGCTTGTTTCATTCATTAAAGACTGCATAACATATTTAGGTCACCATGTTACCATTTGTTGGTTTGAAAATGCTTCATTAGCCGAAAACAACATTTAATTAGTTTCAGTTTTGTTTTTGATGCTCTGTCTCTCTGCCGCTCGCTGTTCTGCGAGGGGAGGGCTGAGCAGGGAGATCCCATGTGGTAGTAGCACGGGGAAAGCTTCAGAGAGCTTTCTGGTTACGTAGGCAAGCAACATGGCATCGAACATCTAACCATGAGGAGGGTTCGAAAAATGCCCATGAGACACCGCAAGATCACTCAAACATGTACAAATGTTTCAGAAAAACACTTCAGGCATGTTTTTGGTGAGAGAACATCATTATAACACGGTAGAAAGCTCAAAAAAAGTTGATTTAGCATAAATAATTCAGCAAAATCTGGAGCATTTTTTGTCGTCAAATTGTGTTCATTACAAGTGCTTGTTTGTATTAGCATGTTGGGGCAAGTTGCTAAGGCTAGCTGGGTTTTTTCATGGTAATTCCCTCTGCTGCCAGCGCTGCTAACACCAACATTGTGTCATTTAAGGTTGTAGCAGAGAAAGAAAGTCAAATGAGTGTGGTGCAATTGACAGTTTACTCAGCAGATAAACTTTGGTGCTTGGATTCTGTCAGGAGATAACAGAGAGATAACAGGTATATGATATATATGAAGGTGGAAAATGTTGAATTTGTTGGGGAAAATCACTTCCTCTGGGCCTGGGTGCTCATGGTAGTTTAGATGAAGAGATGGTGAGGCTGAGCTGCAGGTAGGGGGTTTAAAATGCCAAAATAAATATGCATTTCGCTAATGAAACTTCTGCACATCACATCAGGTTTGTGAATTTTTAGTGAACTGTTTTGTATCATGCTTTTGTATATTTATGGAGAACTGTCGTGTGGGAGCATGGGTGACGTAGGCTTGTGGGCTAAGCATTGACAGAATCTTACAGCTAAACATAAGGAAGGTTCTAATCGGGCCTGGGAGAGATGACTAGATTGACTAGATGAGATATAACACCTCTTCAGGCATGATTTTGATGAGGGAACGTTATAACATGGTAGAAAGCTCAAAAAAGTTGATTTTTTTTTAAGGCTTTTAAGAAGTAGACAAACTGAATATGAAGGATTTCTCAAACTAAACGTAAACATTAGGGATGTGCTGAAGTTTGTGAGATCTAAAACAACATCGCCTATCTCCTTAAACGCTTTGAAAACAGACAAATTGGGTACGGCAGCTTCAAGATGCAGCAGCGCTTTCAGAGTTGCTGCTGCTATCTGCCAATAAAGTTCCACAGAGACAAAGCATTGATGAGGTTAACCACTTACACCAGCAGCCAACGGTGACGCAATATATTTCTTCTTATCCCTCCACCCATCTCCCTGGTTCACTTTTAGCTATCACAACTCCACTTTAGCCGCTAACAGTTAACGCTAACAGTTCCTAGCGGATATAATAGACACAAATGCTTACAGTGCTTCGGGTTGTAGCATAGCAGCAGAATTGTGATGAGCGTAGAGTTTTGTTCCCTTTGAGCGCTAGCACGGATGATTCATTGGCTTTCATAAACTTGTGTTACCACATGCTGTGACTGAGCGCTGGAGTGTACAAATATTTAGACCGCATCATCTCTCCCTCGTCTCCACTGGGATCCTCCTTTTATGCAGTATGTCTATTGGAATGCAGAGGTTGTTGTAGGCAAAAACGCATAGCCAAAGTGGGACGGTGGATCAGGAACTTAAAGGGACTAAAGCGTAAGCCAGTCACGATAATTACTATATCGACTTATCGTTCAGTATATGAAAGATGGGGTGTTTTTGTTGCAATATGATAAGATTTGAGCTGTGGAGGGGGGAATAAGTCTCTTTTATAGCTAAATATTGGTACATTCTGCTATTTATTTGTTGCAGCTCATGTCTTTTAATGAAACAGTCTATTTAAAAATGGTTTACTGGGATTATCTTACATTATTTAAATCTTAATTAGTGGAATAAAGTAGTTTCAATATTATCGTTTATCTCAGTATTTCTCTGCAGACATATATCACGCTTAAAAATTTGTTATCGGGACAATAGACTGTACATATAAATGGACAAAGCTAACGCGCTAGCCGCTGCGTTCCAAACAGGAAGTGATCATGGGCGCACTTCCGGCACCATCAACTCCGATTCATTTTACATTGAAAAATACCTTCAACAGCCTGGCTCCGGATTGACTCTTTGGTTGCTATGATACTCGTGGTCGGAATTCCAAATATGGAACTAGGCTCCAAATTCGCCCCTATAACTGCTCTAGCCTCGATGAGCTTCACGCTAACTTAGTCCACTTCTTTATATGATCAGGACCTGTCAACTAAATGCTAAATAGACTTGTGTTTTATTTCATTCACACGTTTCATTAACCCAGTATATTCAGTCAGTTTCCAGACTATCGCCCCTTACTGGTATCAGCATGTAAATCATAAAGCGCCTCTGTGTTTTTAAAGTCTATACAACTTCCCTAGACCTGAGGTAAAAACTTTCTGAGTGGAAGCGTATGGACAAAACATAATTCTTGCATTCTGTCACATCCGAAAGCTCCCACAGGCAAGGTTCAGAGTGTGTGGACCGCATCGCTAATGTCAACGCCAATTTAACACAAAAAGTCACGTACGTAACATTTTTGTATGTACTATGCACACTTTATAAATGAGACCCCAGTTCTGATTAGCAGTGCAGTTAAGCATTTTTGACGTTAGCTACCATTGTTTTTAGCTGCATACGAATAACTTACTTTTCAATGCACCAGAAGATACAGTCTTGGCATCCTCTGCTTGTGTTTTGGGTTAAAAGCAGGTTCTGTCATCTGATTGTCTGCATGGATATGTTAGTACTTTGATTAGATTGTTCCACAGTAAAGCATTAAAGGCGCTCTACCTGATTTTAACTGTCTTAAAATGTGCAATGCTTATACAGTATATCTGTACTGAGGCAAGAAAAAAATTGCTCAAATACATGGGATACGTGGGAACAAATACAGTTGAAACCAGAAGTTTACATGCGTATATAAAAAGACATACGCTTTTTTTTCCTCGCTGTCTGACATGAAATCAGACTAAACTTTTCATGTTTTAGGTCAATTAGGATTACCAAAATTATTTCTATTTGCTAAATGCCAGAATAATAAGAGAAGGATTATTTTTAAGAAAATGTTTCATTACATTGTCTTTTTATATAGTGTATGTAAACTTCTGGTTTCAACTGTATATGGGATGAAATCGAATTAAGGGCCTTTAAACTTCGATCAAATTTATGACTAATTAATACCTGCATGGATTCTTACTGGGAGCAGGGTTATCTCTCCACAGATCTGACTTGTAACTTGGCCTGGTGTCATCACCTCCTTACCTTTCACCATACTCTGGAACATTCCAGGCAAAGCAATAAAATCTGCATGGAGACAAGCAGGTGGCGGACCCTCCAACAGAAAAATTTCATAATGCAATTATACAAAAACAACTAAAGATTTTGAAGTGGTGAAAACTCGTAATAGTGCATAATATAGGACATTTAAGCTGGAATGCGGAGGTTAAAGTAAAAAACACAGACTCTGAGTGGGATGGTGGGTTGGACACTTAAACCAGTTTGCTTCAGAGGGAGAGGGTAACAGAATTAGAAGGATGCAGTGGCGAGGATAAGGGAGAAGACAGGCCCTTTTCCCGGGGAGGGCGGAGGGGAGGGTGGAGGAGTGTTGACGGAGGCCGGTGCTGGCAGCTGACACACTCACATTGTGGCTGGCTTTCTCCTCTGCAATCAAATCCATATAAACAGAGTCATCCTTCACTCTGCCCGGAGCCGTCTGCGTTTCTGCCAACCGGGAATCTGCACACGGCTCACACATCGCACCATCGGAGATCATCCCAACACGAGGATTCTTCTCCTTGGAGAAATTTAAAGGTCCTATATTACACAAAGTTTACTCTTGTGAGCTTTAAGCCACGTTAGAATGTTGTTAGGTCATCAAAAACACACTCGGACTTTGCGTTGTGTTTCACACATGTTTGAGTAACCCCCTTGGGGTCCCACCGGAGGAGCTGGAGGACGTGTCTGGGGTGAGGGAAGTCTGGGAGTCCCTGCTTAGACTGCTGCCCCCGCGACCCGGCCCGGATAAGCGGAAGAAAATGGATGGATGGATGGATGTTTGAGTAACCCTGAATTATTGTAGCCGTCTACATCTCTAAAGCTCAAAATGCTCTGTTCCACCTTGTGATGTCATGAAGCGATAGTTTTGTTTAGTATAGAATTGTAATTCCATTCAAATGATTCTAGTGCAGGCAAGTTTATTTGTATAGCACAGTTCGTACACAAAGTAATTCAAAGTGCTTCAGAGAATAAGAAAGACACAATACAACAAATCAAAACATAAATAATCACAAATAATTGTCATAAAATTAACATTAAAAGAGAAGGAAAAAGTGAAGATGTAAGATGAGTTTAAAAACACAGTGAAGCACTTCCTGTATTGCCACATGATGTGGAGTTTGCATGTTGCATCTGGATAGGTTTTCTCCAGATTCTGCAGTTGCCTCCACCAACATTAAGGGTAACTTAAGCACATTTTATTATCTCCGTAGGGAAATTTGACCCATCCTTCAATGCTGCTGGGGCAACCCGTCAGGAGCAGTGAGCACTACAGCAGAGTGCCCGGGGACCCATCTCCAGGTCTTGAGCTAGGCTTGGTCAGAACAACCTTAGCTGGAGAATTTTACCCACCCAGACATGGCGAGAAACATGTAAACTCTGCACAGAAAGGCCCAGGAGTCAAACCCGGCGCCTTCTTGCTGTGAGGCGGAAGTGGCGTACGTAAAACATACAAAAGAGCTCATTCTCCAGCTAGATACCTGACTAAGATCTTGGCTCAGATCTGGTGAATGGTCCTCCAGTGTCACTCTGTGTCGCTGACATATTTTTATTCATTTTTTCTGCTCTTGAGCTCTTACTTCATTTTGTAGAAAGTAGCTTAACCCCCAACCAGGATTTTTCAACGTCATTGAAAGAATGAAAAGTACGTGTGTCATAGGGATGCACCAATACAGCTGATTGAAAAAAAGTCCTGGATAAGTCACAGGGTATCGGTTTCAGGTTAGGCCAATCATAAGTTATTGTTTCCTCTCATAATACTTGAACTTGTATTGAAAGATTGCAGTTTTATAGCTATGTGATGAATAAAAACAGTTGCATGACCTATTTGGAATCGTTTTTTATGCTAAGAAATATATCCTTTCAGACTCTGCAATGGTGGATTGATTTGGGGATTCGTGCGTTTGACAAACTTAAAGTGGAAATGACAGGTTTTCATGGTTTTCAAATTCTCACTTGGTTTGATGGGATAGTACCTGTGGTAAATATTTATTATAATTTGACATCAGTAAAGTGGAAATTTGTGGAAAAAGGTGAGAAGAAAAGTGCAAAAATACAGTAATTGGAGTTCTTAAACTCAAAAAGCTGGATTGGTATAACTCTAGTTATATTGGCAGCAAATTCCACAAAACTGACAAAGTTTTTTTCTAATACATAATCTATTTTTAGTTATATAACATACATTTAAAGGCCACATATTACGCTGTTTTCTGATGTCTATGTTACAATGTTGTTTCCTCATCAAAAGCTCACCTGGAGTTGTGTTTTGTTCATTCAGTTTAACACAGAAACCCTGCATAATTAGGCTGTTCCACCTTGTGATGTCATCTGCTAATACAGGAAGTGCTCCACTGTCTTTTTAAACTCCATACACATTGACTAGAATCACTTGGATAATTTCAGCCCTGGAAGTGCCCATCTCTACTGAACAAACGGTAACTCTGAAACCTGAAAAATACCGCTTCATGACATCACAAAACGGAACAGAGCATTTTGAGCTTTAGAGATGTAGCCAGACTAATAAAGGATTATTCAAACGTGTGATGAGGTAACAATATTATAACGTAACTTAATTTAAAGCTCACAAGAATCCATTTTGCGTAACATAGGACCTTTAAACACTCCCCGTCAGACGAGTTGATTTGAAGACCCAAACAAAGGCGGCTGAAGCTAATGTCTCCCATATAACTGTGAGTGGAATATGACACTGGTGCTGGTGTGGGGCCAGTCGTGGAGCATTGAACGCCCGCAGACAGAAAGATTGCACGTCACTGTTGATCAGGCAGGTCTTCAGTCTGTGTCGGGGCCCATCGGTGGAGAGCTTACCTGTGCACTTACTCCAGTCAGCCCAGATCAGCAGTACGGAGGCACCGCGTCAGGAGAAAACCACGGGGGGTTGGAGGACTGCGCACTCTAAAGGTACTGCTACAACTTTTAGGTCCAGATATGCACCTAAATAATGGATGCGTTCGAGAGTCTACTGGCTGATGAGCGCTGGCAGGATTATTTGCGAACACATACCTTTTAGTATCTGAAGGCTCTTTAGATCTAGGGATGAATTGCGTTATAGTGTTGTCACGATGCTGAAACTCGATTTCAATGCTAAGGAAATGACTCGTTACCTGATACCAATTCTGATACCACAATAAAAACACTCTT
>KN485446.1:87986-98736 GCA_000787095.1 Periophthalmodon schlosseri | reverse complement strand
TTTATATTCCCATGTGGCCTTATATCTGTGTAATCCCTCAGTCGTCCAGTAGGTTCCATAGTGGTCCATGGGCGTGTACTAGTCTATGTGTCTTATACTTGTTCTGATACAGCTCAAGATCATTCTAAAGCCATTCAGGAAAGGTTCATTTCTGTCCTGTGAATATGACTTTTTTAGTATTGATTCTTGCTCAAATGAGTATCTACTTTCGATACTAGTTTTAGTATCGATTAGTATCTGACTTTTTACAATAACAGTTCATAGTCACATGTAGTGTTGTCACTTTTGATACTGAAAAACTGCCAACTCAATCCCTGTTATCTGGCCTATGTTATCAGAGGTTATAATACTCCCTACAATAGAAGCATAGTCAGACTTGATCCTGGTATTTTCATTTCATTGTACTTCTACTACTTCTACTTCTACTAATTCTACAACAGATACTATGAAAAAATCTGCATACCATTTTCAGTACACAATGATGATAAAAATATTCTCAGTTTTTATAACAGAAAGTAATTTCCAACACAAAAGGGTCACGTTTTGTTTTGTTTTTTTATATCAGCTTGTGGTTTTACACTGTATGAGTCAAAATTATCCTAAAACTATTGATGAAAGTTCCATCACGGTCCAAAATAGTATCTGGGCATTGATAGTTTTTGTTTAACCCTATAAATAAGTTTATCTTCATCAAGTGTAAGTGTGGGTTAGATGAATAATGCAATGCAATGTAATATGGGTCTCTTGAAATGTGCAGTGGAAATCAAAGGCATCGTGATTTTGGCAGATTTTTACACCGGATGCCATTCCTCTCAATCTAACACATGAACGTTAAGAATGAGCGTCTTACCCAGGGACACAATGTCAGAACTTGCTCGAGCGGGAACCTGCAACCCTTCAGTCCCAGCGCAAACACTTCTTCCCCTACCACACTTTTACTGCCTCTAGTCTTCCCTGATCTGCCTGTAACAATTTCCCCATATTTTTACACACACCTGTTGCTCCAGTCTCTCCTCTCTTTACCAAATGATTGATTGACAAACCTTGACTCGCTCTTGGCATCTGCTCTGGCATTCCGTCCATTGGGTCACTCCGCCATCTGCCGCTCTGCCACCCCACAGCCAACTAACTCTCTATTTATCACTTTTCAAAGAGCCGTTCCTACCTCCAGAAACTATAAATCCCATATTCTTCAGTGCGGGGATGAAAAGTCTGTTCATTCTATCCTTCTTTCCATCTTTCGCAATGACAACTCGCCCATTGTTGCAGTGTGAGGAATGGGTTGCCACTATTTGCATTTTTATTGATGCTCCAAATTGCGACGAGCTTCCTCCTTCGTGCAGCTTTTGTCTTAGCGTTGGGAGAGGAAAGAGGCTCATTTGTTGAAAGCGGGAGGGTATAAATCACTGTGCTGAAGTGGAGTGTGAATAAAACATCAGGTGGGGAGACTCAGGGAAGAGTTCGGGTCTCGGCGGAGGTCTGCGCTCTTTGAAACGTGCAGTAGCTTCGGATTGGTCTGAAGAGAGGGAGTAAATGCAGAGGAAAGGTAGGTGGCAACCATGTGTAGCATAGTGAGGGTAAAGGGGGACAGAGTTTAGTTTGGTACTTTACCCAGTTAATCAATTAGCTTGAAAGTTTAAGAGCAACGGCAGCGACCCTATAGAGTTGGCGTGGAAATTATCTGTAAAATACTACCAAAACATACAAGAACACTGTCTATGTTGGTTAATTACGTTTGCACCGGTAAAAAAACGAACCCACTACTGACAGACAATTTCTGCTGCAGTGGGCCCAGAGTAATGGGGTAAGAACACTTAAATACTGTCAGAGGTCCAAGCCCTTCCCCAAGTACAATTTACATTTAGGTCATTCTGGCTGGACATTAGGCCTTCTTAGCTCAGAGAGGTAACACCTTCACATTAGCGTCTGAGCACAGGGAAGGATGATCAAACAATAGACGTGAAATAAAACAACAGACATGAAAATGGAAAAACATACCTTACCTATAGCCTTCCTGTGAGGCTAAAGGATTTGACAAAGACTAGTGTGGATTTTAACGCTTTTTGCAGTGTGTCTTGGAAAGCGGAAAAACAACACACAATACTAAGATTTCTACCACAGAGTCAAACCAGCTTAACAGCTGATTTCTAGCTTTGTTTTTGCTCTTCTGACCCCGTTACACATTATACATAAATAATTGCAATGTAATACTCCAAAGTAGGGCTGAAACGATTAATCGAGGAAATCGAGTTATTCGGTTTCTAAAAAGCTTTAATTCTTATATTTTATTGGCGCGCACGGAACCATTGCAGCGCTTTTCCCTGCACGGAACACATTTCCGCACAGAGCCCGCACAGCACAACAGTGAAGAGAGATCCACGAGTGACTTTAGGGAGTGGAGTTTAGCTGTGTCCGAGAACACGGAGGACCGCGATGATGGAAACAAACCAGTTCAATAAAAGAGCGCGTGAAGGGGCACGAAGGCTAAAGTGAACGGCACACAAAGCTAGCGCTGCAAAATGACTTGGCCTCAATGCTGCAGAGCTATAAACACATGTAGATGTAACTCTTATGAGCTGAAGTGATGAGACATAAAAGTTAAATTAATTCATAGAAACTGTTACTGTAGTTCAGATTTAACGTGGCCCGTTAACAGTATAGTCTGTTAACAAGTAAATTGGTACAAAATATTCTAGGGACGTTTTGATCAGTTCCATCTAGAGTGAAATGTTGCTGTTTTGGGGCCATATTGATGTGCAGTTAAGAATAAAACGTGTTATACCAAGCAAAAAAAACCCAAAAACAAACAACTTATTTGTTTTCCCTATGAACCATAACTTATATAAAAAAAAAGTATGCTTTTTTCTTATTTGTTTTCACTATGAACCATAACTCATATTAAAAAAGTATGTTTTTTTAAATTATGGAAGGTAAAAAAATTCATAGATTACTCGATTAATCAAAGTAAATAATCAATAGCTTACTTGATTACTAATAATAATAATCGACAGCTGCAGCAAACAGTACAAACATACCATGTAACCTGAATCCCGACTTTCCAGTAATACGCCAACAACCTCCAGCGCGTGGAGAGAGGTAGCGCAAGGAGCTAAAAACAATGTGCCATATTCTATTAGCCTCAGACATGGACTTAGACTGCTAGAACAAACAGCACAGCCGCTCACTAATAAAACATGAATCTAGTGACACAATTATTCCATTGAGAACGATGACCACACATTACTGTTGTGGCAAAAGACGAGCTTGTAAGGAGCCCGCAGTGGCTATAGCTGCTCCTGTCAATGTCTAATGTAAGAGGAGGAGAGGTCAGGTGGGCCAAGGAAGCCAAAATGGAGTCAGGGCAATCGTATTTCCTACCTCATAATGGTTAACTTATTGCAGATGATACACTTTTGCCATTTTTTAAGATAGTTATGCTCAGTCGTAATTCTCCTACGTCCAGCTTCCTCCTCCACGTCTACTGAGCCTCTGCATCTCCTCCTCTTAACTTGAGTAGGGGACAGATTTTCACAAAGAAATCAATCTTTCTCACCCTTCATTGTAATAGCTGATGCCTCTACCTGTCAGGATTTATACATTCAATAAACTATTAATTTCACCTTCCTTATCTGTCTGTGTTTAGATGTGGTTAAGTGTGCGGCTTCAGGGCAGAAGTTGAATTATTTCTCAAACGATGTACCTTATATTGTCCCTGGGTAAGACAATCCATTCCAGTCATGTTGCGAAAACAGAAAGCGCATCTGGTGTAAAATTTGTCCGATCTCTGAACTCTGTGGCAGTCCCTGATAATTAAAGCAATGGGGATTGATTTAAAAAAAAATAAAAAAAAAATCCTTGAGTATTGTACAGTGTATTCCTGTTTTTTGGCTTTTTTTTCTTTAGCTTTCATTAGCGGGCTGCACACTGATTGTGTTGCGATAGCGCTCTGAAGGGGGCGACTTAGCGCGGAGAGCAAAGGGAGTCGAGACTTAGAGCGTCAGAAACAAAAGTGAAGCTTATAAAACATGTTAATACGTTGTTCCCGGTGAATATAGCATTTTCTAAATAAAAAAAAGATAACACGGTGATCTAAATATGTTATGCGTTAGCAGTTAATACCCCGTAGAAGTAAAACACCTGCCCTTTAAGTGTCTATCCAAACTGATTTTTTTTTTTTAATCAATCCTTGTATTATTGGTTGGTAATCCACTCTTAAAGTCATTCAAATCTAAAATGACACAAGGAGGTCCCACATGGCTCCGGTCGCTCATATCAAACCAGCAGCTGTTATCCTACCGGAGTGGACAGGAATATCAAGCGTGCACGTTTTGCATAGGTCTATACAGCTCTAACCCCACTCTCCAGTGCATGCAGATGTATGGTAAACCATCTGGGACGGCTTCCATAGAACACATTTACAAAGAGCATTTGCACAGAGCAGGTGTCTTTGATAAATACCACCTCACACCTGCATTATTCAATGTGTGCTGTTTACACTAGCAATCAGAGACTACCAGTATGGGCACAAAACCAAATGCTTAGATCCAAACAAGTGACAATAAAAAGTTCAATATATTAAGATTTTCCCATTTGGATTTTTTATTTCTTCACCCACATAATAACATTCACTCAACAATACATTATGACAATACGAATGTGCCCAAATTGGATCTAATTCTAGCGGCGACAGTAGCTCAGTTGGTGGTGTTTGTCCACTGATCCGAAGGTTGGCGGTTTGAATCCTGCTCTCGACATAAACATCATTGGGAGAGCGGTCAGATCCACTGAACCACAGATTGGTGGTGCGATTCCAGCTCCCACAGATGAAAGCAGTGTCTGCGTACACTGGTGTATTGTGTGAATGGGTGACTGGTTCCTTGATGGAAAGCGCTTTGAAAGTGGAAAAGCTCTATATAAAAATGTGACCCTTTACCATTCTGAATTACCCGATCAGAAAGCAGAATGAGCATCATTTTGGGTTGCCAGTTTCAACGCTGAAATCCAGTTGATTTAAACCTAAAAGGACACTCTCTGATCTGAATCGTCGCTACCTAAACCCCAGTATCTGCAGCTGATCATTAATGCAGCTCAGTGAGCGAATTCTGGAGGCTCTGAGCTCTTTCACATGAAGCCTGTCCATATACTGAGAATGAGAAAAACATGTATGTGTCCTCTATCTCTAGGTTAAGGCTCTGGCAACCCAGGCTCAGTTGCGATTGTAATACCTTTTTTTAAACAGCAAGTGCACAGGCTACATATAGTTCTTTTAAATAGATATTAAAAACAGAGGAAACCTTTTAGCGGTACGTGACATTCTATTTTCACTATATTTTGTATGACATGACTGACAGTTCTCTTGCAGAAACGTTTACTATTGAAACTTCTTTCAAATTTCAACACATCTTCTACTCATACCTTTCTTTCTGTAGCCCACTATTCTCCCTGTAACTAGTCTGACGCATCGATTCCCTGCGCTACACCATCGCCATATAGAACGGGTCATTACCGTAGCGACTAGCCCGGGGTAACAAATAAAACTACAATTGCAAATAGCTCAGAGACACGAATCGGCACCGTTACAGCCTTTCCGTTCTTCCATCTTTTTGTCTGACACTCGTAGCGGCCTGTAAGGAGATGAAATTCCATTGTTTATGTATTTATTCATTGTGGAGCTAGGGATTACCGGCTTTACAAGGTCGTTCCAACAGGCGAGTGGATTCTATTGACTAGATGTAAATACCTTCAAGTCTTCATTGTCCTTCGTTGTCAGCTGAAGCGGTGTGAGTGTTTCCCTTAAACTGCTGATTAAGTCACTACGGGGTACACATAAGCGGGCCCGCGTCAAGGGAAATGGGAAAGTACAAAATGGGATGTTGATATTGATCATACTGTGTAAAACAGCGGGCGCGTTTAGTTGGTATGCGGAGGACTGAAGCCAGCGATGCACTTCAGATAGGAATGATAACAAGGTGGCGAGGTTAGCCTAAATATTGTAATCCTATTCAAACACATTCCACAACGGATACATATTTATGGGAGCGCTGAAAACTCAAAAATCAAGTTTAGGCTGATATAACACTGGCTCCTAAGGTGTGATCAGTTTGGTGTTAACAGTTATGGTAGTTTCGGGGCGACATTTGCGCAGGTGGATGTCTACCTGAAGGTTGTGGGTTAGACTCCAGCTCTGACCAGTTCCACAAAGGATGCATATTTATGGGAGGTCTAAAAACTGAAAAATCAAGTGCAGATCTCACACTGGCTCCTAAGGTGTGATCAATTTGGTACCAAGAGTGATGGTACAGGGAAACAGCTAAATTAAGACTACTACATATTTTGGGGCAACACTTGCTCAGATGGATGTCTTAGACCTGAAGGTTGTGGGTTAGACTCCAGCTCTGACCAGTTGCTGCATACTGTTGTTGGATCTTTGGGCAAAACACTTCAGCCACCCTTCGTATGAATGGAATGAGTGCGTTTTTTAGGGTGGTCAGAGGGGCCGTTGGCACAGTTTGAATACCTCTGTGATGGAATAATGCAATGTAAAGTCCATGGAGGGTCTAGAAAGTGCTCTGTACGATCAAGGAATTATAACTAGTCATATTAATACCAGAGATGGCACTGTTGTCATTTCCATAACTGTGACATAAACCAGGCAGAGAAAAATTTGGGAAAAAATTAAAAAACTGCGCGGTGTAAAAAATATTTGTTACCATCTCTTAAGGGACTTATATAATGCTAATTTTCCTTCATCAAAAACATACCTGGAGTTGTTTTTTGCTTGTTTCATTAATCTGAGGTTGTCTAACTCTGCTTCACTTTTTCCCAGACAGTTACGTCACAGGTAGAAATGCAGCAGTTTTTAATTAGAATAACGTTGCCTTACTCGTAACGCGGTTTAGAGATATGTCGAAGTCTCTCAAAATGCTACAGTCATTAGGCATTCACTCCATAATCAGCTGCCAATCTGCTTCATCGGCCCCTACGGACACCGCCTATCATTCATGCTAGGTAAGGTGGGTGAAGTGTTTTGCCTAAGGACACCATGACAGAATTTGATCCGACTTTTGGGTTGGCAGACGAGTGCTGAATTGACCACAAGTCCAATAAACGTGGTGAGTACAGAAACATGCGAGAGACTTCTCGGGATGGGTGGGGACACTAGGGCCTAACTACACGTTTGAGAGTTAGCATTTAGCATTATATACATCTCTCCCCTTTGTTTCTCCTAATGAACACTTCTGGCTTCCTCTCCACCCACCTACCCTCCTCCCTCTCTCCCACAACACCTCATTTATTCCAATGCATTTTCCGCTGTTTACCCTCTTTTTATCTGGCACCCGCTCCAGCAGATGGTTTGCCGCTTACGCAACCCATTTATCCGTGTACCTGTGAACGTGTCAGCGGCGTCGCGCACATGCCGTCAGTGAATGGAGCATTTGGGGCTCTCAAAGGGACGTGTCTGGTCCTCTTTGTGAGCGACGTGGTGTCAGACTTTTATCAGGCGAATCCAGGACGGGCAGCTGTCTCCGTTCCAGCGAGCCACGGGCGCTAGGTTCCATTTGGGTGAGGATTCGCTGAGCAGGATAAGGCAGGGTAAATAATACAGGTTACGGTGGATGGCCAGATGTACATGAATACTGATGGCAGGTGCGGCGTGTGAATGTAAATGACAAAGTTGCTCTGTTGGATGTGACCTGTTGGTGGAATGGGGGATGGTCGTGTTCATTTGGCCTGCAACATCGAAATCAGTGTTCATTTTAATAAAACAATTTTTATTTTGTCTTAAAGAGGGTATTTTTTTGCTTTCTACCATGTTATAACGTTGTTCCCTCATCAAAAACACCCCTGAAGAGGTTTTATATGTCATCCATGCATGTTTGAGTAATTTAGCGATCTCTCCTGGGCACTATTTGAACCCTCCTTACGGTTAGCTGTACAGTTCTGTGCAATGCTCCCACACAACAATTCTCCAAAAACATGATACAAAACTGTACACAGCAACTTGATAAACATGATGCAATGTGCAATAGTTTTATTAGCGGGACGCTGATTATGTTGTGATATTGCTCTGAAGGGGGAGTGACTTAGCGTGGAGAGCAAAGGGAGGGGAGACTCACAGCGTCAAAAACAAAAGTGAAACTTATAAAACATGTTAATACGTTGTTTTCAGCAAATATAGCATTTTCAAAACAATAAAAGGTAACATGGTGATCTAAATATATTATATGTTAGCAGTTAATACCCCATAGAAGTAAAATACTGCCTCTTTAATAATTTTTAGTTTTGGTCAAGATTTAGTGTTGGCCTATGTTTGTGTTGTTGACGTTTGTTTGAGGGCTCTGGGCATGAAAAGTGAGTCTTGGATCTAGTCTGCACTCTTTCATTTTATTAATTAACTTAGATTTTATAATTTTAGGAAAATTACATTTCCATATTACATACACATAAAGTACATTTAGTGCAAAAATATCGACTTTTAGTCATAGTTTTAGCTGTTAGATGAAATCAGTCAGTGTTAGGCATTATTTAATTTTAGTCAGGAAAAACATGACACTGATGTTTGACCCATATAATAAGAAAATTAAATTGGAGAACAAAGTCAGTACGCCACAGTGGACGTGTACTGGTGGGGGTAAAAACAAGGGTACATCTGAGCAAAGACATCTTGAAAACAACAGAATAAAGATAAATGAGAAGGGGACATTACTATAACATGGTTAAACGCTCTAAAAAGTCGATTTTGCATAATGGGTCCGCTTTAAAGATGCAATTATCAATCTACAAGCTCAAGTCAAAAATAGGCTATGCTAAATGTCAACATCTAACAACTGAGGGGCAACATGTGTGTTATGTAGGCTAATGTTAGCTAAGACAATGTGAGATTTTACGCTTTTTCAGGTATTTTAGTATTAAACTTAAACATACGTAGATCATTATTATAAGTTCTGTTAATTGTAGACCGCAAATTTGATAAAAAATGATTTAATAATAGAAACAGGTCCATTGACTTCCTGATCAAAACTGCGCACACGTACAGAGAGGAATATTAGAATGTCTGCACCAATTCAGAAACGTTTTATTTACTATGTGGAATAAAGTATAGCAGATACTAGTGTTTTAGAGCCAAAAAGTATTGATAAAAGTGTGCAACTTAACTTCTGTATACTATTTACAGTGACTGTGACGGTTCATCGTTGGTCTGGAAGTGTCTGTTTTGATAGACTTCCAGCAGCTCAAATGTGGAACACTGTATAAAACAAGCCTTACTTTTCTTGGCTGATCTGTCAGTTTTTGAGGACAGCAGCTTTAGGCAGATTTACACAAGCTCCGTATTTCCTACACTTCTTAATGATGGATTTGCGCTGCAGAAAATATGAAAGATGTCCTTATGTCTTCACAGAGTGGTGAGGATCAGGCAGTGTAGTCCAAAACATGAACAAAAACCTGGAAAAAGCTGTCCACCGTCCATCTACATGCGTCTTAGTTTTACACTTAGTTTTACACTTTTACACTTATGTAATGTAATGTTTTTGCAATGATATGCTTAGTGTTCAGAGGCGCAACGGCAGCCAGTCTCTGCCGGACAGCGCCTGGGCAGCTGTGGCTTCGTGAACTAGCTCATATCTGGAACTAGCTTGAGATTTGATGTAGTCTAATGTTAAGAATAATTTATTTTCAGAATTAAAAAAATTATTGACCACACAATTGTATTTTGTTCAGTTTTAATCGGTAGTACGCGCAGGATTCGGCAGCGTTACGTAGTCATTTTGATACAAATGAAAAAAAAAACCCAAAAAAATCTGCACCCCGCTAGCATGATGTTCATCGGAGGTGCTGACAACAGCGCGACTCTTTGTTGTGATGTCAGCTCCCATTGGGCACCGCGGTTTTCTAACGTGGACGTCAGCAGACATGTTTATTTTATTAAGTCGGTTTAAATCAATATTGCGATTTAAAATGTCCAAGTTAAAACCAAATGATCCACAGGTGTCAGATATACAACTACAAATATATAGCAGACACAAGCGCAATATGTCTTCTTTTAAGGGCCCATATTAGGCTATTTTCTGATCTATGTTGTTATCTTGTTTCCTCATCAAAAACATACCTAGATTTTGTGTTTTGTCACAATCATTTGGATCATTTCAGCCCTAGAATTGCCACCATGTGATGTTACATATAGGCACCCAACATAGCGTTAGCCTACTGTGGTGGTAGTATGTGTGTGGCCTGTCCTCCATCAGATAGTGCCCTTTCCCCTGACATTCAGACTGATGGCTCCATTTTAGCTCCTGTGTGCTCCTGTCAGGGGATGATGGATCAGCAGGACACGGGATGGTGGAGAAATGAGCCTTTGACACTCAGCCTAAGAGGAGCGGACAGTGCAGTGGACAAGACGAACGAGAGAGGAGGTAAGGGCTCCTTCGTTTTAGCATACTCAGCACAATTTAGAGTGCGAAGGAGAGGGATTAAGACTTAAACATAGACTGTATAAAGAAGTGGAGTAAGGGAGCGTGAGGTCACCTATAGCGTTCGGCTCCAACCAAATGAAGCTCATCGAGGCTAGAGCAGTTATAGGGGCCAATTTGGAGCCGAGTTCCATATTTGGAATTCTGACCGCGAGTATCATAGCAACCAAAGAGCCAATCCGGAGCGTGAAAGTAAAGCCTCTTCCCGCCTGCACCGCTAGTTTAGCAGGGAGCGGGCGCTTATATTGGTATTTCCTCTATTAGCAGTAGCGTACCAGTAG
>KN485446.1:35264-87967 GCA_000787095.1 Periophthalmodon schlosseri | reverse complement strand
GAGACAAACACGCATGAATCACTCAAACTTATAATTAAAGCTGCACTATGTAAGTTACATAGTGCATGATGGAGTGTCTGGGACCTTAACTTTTCTATTTTCCTGGAGACAGCAGGAGACACCTGCAGCTCAATTTAAAGGTCAGATCTTTGGAGAGGCGACCCAGCTCACAATAAAGATGTTTTTCAAGGTAACAATGTAATTGGATAAATGCAAGACAGGTAATTTTAATGCTATACTGTGGAACATTCCAGCAATAACACCTCCCTGGAGTCAAGCAGGCGACGGATCCTCCATCGGGAAAGTTACATAGCGCTCCAAGTCTAAGCTCTTCACAGTCGATTAAAGGCGCTTTAGGGCTTCTTTTACAATCTTAAAAAATTAGTTCAGAACTAGTTCATTTTAAACAGTTTGCAGTTGTCCAAAGTTATTCCTCACTTACCTTATGCATTCTGAGCATCCAGACTAACAACAACTAGCATGCTAACATAGACTTCCCAATTCTCAGACAATATAACTCTCTATAATTGTTTGCAGACAGGACACAGTGGACTTATTTTGACCTGAACAGCTGCTTATACAATATATCTGTACTGGGGCAAGACACTTTTTTTTTAAAGATATGTCCTGGTCTACTGATTGATTGGTTGACTAAAAAGGCGACGTGGCAGAAGCTCTCAAAACTATTACATATCTCAATGTATCTGACCCACACTACGCTCGCAACACTACAACTACCGGTACAAGGGAGTTCATGCAAAAAAGATTAAACTTCATTAGTTTAATCTGACTTTTTACATATAAATACCAAAAAAAACCTATTTTTCAGCTAACTCACCCACTAACTTCTGCAAAATAAATGGAAAAAAGTGAGTACGATCATTGTATGAGCCATTAAAGTAAGTCTTCGAAGTACTGTTATACATATTAAGTAGGCGTAGTGTTTTCACCTTCTACAGTCTCACTTAAGATGGAGGAACTTGATGAACTACAGCATACAGATTGATGTCTTCCAATAAGGGGCAGACGTTTTGAGCTCTGGAGACGAACACAGACTTAATATATCTCGGTTTATATGTGTCAACGTCGATCAACCCCAACAAGCCACCTCCTCTCCTTGTTCCCATGTCATTCAGCGCTAGGTCATCTTACTCCTATCGCTAACACACTCACGATCTGCCGTACAAGCACTACCCGAACCTGCTGGACCACAGTAGGAGAGGAGATAGAAAATGGGTGCCCCGGGCTAACAACAAAGACAATGAGATTTAGTGCGCCGATAATGCTAATGTAAAAGACTCATCAGCATTTACTGTCCACCGTGGCACTGTAGTGAGAGAGACCGGTGGAGGTTACAATCTCCTTGTAACAGCGTCTCCTTCTGGTTGAGAAGAAAATGTTCAAATTTCGCTCGAAACTTTTGGCAGTTTGTTGTGACCAAAGAAAGGACTATTAACAGTGAAGTAAAACTTACAAGAATTGTTCTCTTTGGTGTGTTGGTGGTTGTAATGCTTTAATTAATGAACAAAAAATCAGCCAAAAACAAAAGTAAAATGGCCTGCGATGCCATGCAGTTGTAATGAACGCAATTAAACGGCAGAAATGCTAAGAGAGTCAGACAATTATTTATGAACTTTTCTACCTTTGACGTCACAATCCTGGGAAAATTCAAAACAAAAGTGTTCAGAGAGTGTTCAGGACTAATGAAACAAACGCAAATAAAACTCCAGGTATGTTTTTTATGAGGGAACATTATGCCATTACGTTGTAATATTCAGAGAGGTTGTAAATAAATCTAAGTAAATAGATTTCATACATTTCACCTACACAACACCTGATCTGTGGGATACGCTCGAGCTGAAATCTGTGTTTATTGTCACGGTTTATATAGATTACTAATGAGGTTGCCATGTCACAACCACAAAAGTCTTTCATTATTTCTTTCAATCCATGCTTTTAAATGCAGACATTATTCTCACCAGATGTGTGTAACAAACAGCATCTGTCAACATCTGCCACAACAGACTCACCACCACCATGTTGATACGGATCCAATTTTTTTTTTTTCAGCCTTTTGTTTTAATTAAAAACTACAACTAAGAACTAGTTATCTCAAATAAATACTCTTAACAGGACTAGGACCTCTGTGACAATAAAACCTCACCTCTCCGCTCTCCCCATTTTCGCGTCACATGAGGATTACAAGGCCATAAGGAGCACCTCTATACAGTGCTATTACATTTATGCCATCACAAATCAATAGGCTCCTCTCAGCTGACTCCTCCAGGCCACCGTACAGGAGCGGTGCTTACCTTGTCACTCACGGTATAAAGCTGCCTTCTCTCTATTCAGCACTATTGATTTTGTTATCACCGAATTGCCGGACGCAGGGAGAGGGAGTTTTTCTCTGTCAGACTGAGCTGCTGCGTGGACGTTGAAACAAACAGCGATGGATACATGACATAACTGTTCAACCCACATGGCACCTACACTTAAAGGCACTGTACATGATTTTTACAGAACTAGTTCACTTTAAAGTGGGACTAAACACTTAAACACTGCCCACGACCACTTTTCGAATAGAGCGGCTAAACTGGGCAGTGCCTGTGGACTAAAGAGGAGAGTAAGAGAGGAGGAGGGGCGGAGTCTACAGGTATATGGAACAGTGTGATTGGTCTAACAGGTATCCACACTTCAAACTCCGCCCCTGCAGCCAGGTGTTTTTTAATCAAAAACCCCCATGCCTCTAATCAGGGCAGTCTTTTGTGATGTCACCAACTACTTGAAATCGCAGAGACTACTGAAGGCAGCACGAACTTAGATTTCGGCATTTTTGACCAGAAAGCCGCTATTTTACCTACTTTGGACTAAATTTGGCAAAAATGACCAGTAACTAATGCTATTAAAACACCATATACACAGTTTAGTAGTGAAAAAAGTTAGTGTTTAGTTCCACTTTAAACATTTGCAGTTGTCCAAAGTTTATAAGCGCTTTTCACAACTTGCAGAGACCACAGCAGAGTTTTGCCGTAACAGTAAAGCTAACAACAGCTAGCATGCAAACACACACTTCCTGATTATCCGTCAATACAGTGCTTTCTAATGAGATGCAGACAGCACACAGTAGACGTATTTTGACCCCAAAAGCTGCTATTACCATATATCTGTACTGGGACATGACACGACGAGTTTTCTTATGACGGTAAAGCTGACAACAACTAGCATGCTAACGTGCACTTCCTGAAAAAATGCTTTATAATTAGATTCATAGTACACATGATACTATTTTGACCTCAAGAGCTGCTTATATAATATATCTGACCCGGGACAAGACAAATTTTGCTTAAATACAGAGGGAAAAATCGGGTGCAGGGTGTTTAAATAAAACATGGTTTACTTGTGTATTTACAGTCAAAGGCTTTTTTTCAGGGCTTAAGTGCAAAGTAAAGCAGGGAAGAAGCTTGATGAATACTTAAAACGTGCATGCATTAGCCGTACACATCCATCTTCATGTGAAATAAATGACATGATCCTTAACTTTCACATTTTCCTGAGGGCTGAAACTGGCGGCCATTTTGGGGCTGCAAGGATACAGCTCACTCATGATTCAGTTTGTATGGTGATAGTTGATAGTCACAATTTTGATTCAATTATAATGTGTTTAGGATGAAACACTTAATTCTACATGTTTAATTTATTTTTTCTAATTACAGAAACACTTTTTGTAATTATTTTTAGAAAGGGAAAGTTAATTTTGAGCAGCAATTTGTGAACCTTGTGATAGGTTTTTGAAGATAAATATTGTTGCGTCTTGGCAAAAAAATTCCATAATGGATTACTGATACGTTGCAGCTGATGTCATCAACATTTCCTGGGGGTGAAGCTAACTGGAGGCACTGCTCTGTCTAAAGCTTAATCTGAGCTTTGTTTTAACACAATCTAACCAGAAAGAACGGATTTAGTTGGAACTACAACAGATGAGCTGATTTGTGCAGTTAAACAAGTCCCTCTCGAATAACATTCCAGTCACAAGCTAGCTAGCGTTAGCCAACAGTTTTTCAGGCAGTCGCACTCACCTTTTTTGTTGAACACCAAAACGGATCCATGAACGATCGTTTTGATCACAGGCTCCTGAAAACGTGTTGCTTAAATCTGTGTTGTATTTTCTCTTGAGCTTTCAGACTTTTTTATGGCAGTGCTGAGTCTCCATGGTAACTGCTGAACATTCCACCATAGACATACATGCACATGCACACACGTGACAAATTGGTGAACAGTATTGTAGAGAGCGTTGAGTAGAATGTAATATTAGATTGAACTTTGCGTATCCCCAGTCCCTATGGAATTTTTAAGTGAGTTTCACACAAACTTGAGACTTGCTGTTATCTTGGGACAGTGAGTCATGTCCTGACCTCATATGACAGTTTCTTTTATAGAACACGTAGCCTCTGCTCTGTGCCACAGTCTTGTCAACAGCCCTCTCCATGCCCAAGTGCAGGTGGGTAAGTCTATTATTCATATGGTTGCTTAGTGTAGTGCTACTTTACCTTGGTTATTCCCTGCAGGTTGTTCTCAAGGAGCAGACTGGTAATGCAATACTGTATAAACATGAACTTGCAATGAAGTCACCAGCTTGTCTCCATGGAGATGTTATCGCGTTGTGTAAATGTTTCACAGCATGACATTAAAGTTCTGTATTTATATAGAGACAAGCAGGTCAAGTTACGGGTTAGATCTGTGGAAAGGCGACCGGCGCTCGCTGTAAGAATGAGTGTTTTTCAAAGTGTTTCTTTTTTAAGCTATAACGACATCTGTAAGTGATTAAATGCAAGATGGATAATGCCATACTGAGGAACGTACTAGACAAAGCAATAATATCTCCATGGAGACCGCCAGAAAAGTGACAGTGCGTCTTCAGATAGAGATGGGGCGTGCAGTGGCAGAGTGGATTACATGAAGGTTATATGTGATATGACGCTTAGGCTTTGGCACGTGGAGAAGTCATGATGCAAAGATGAAAACAATGGATTTGTAAATAATCTCTGTCTCACAGGTGCCTAAAGGGTGGTGAAGAGGAGGAGGCGGAGAGCCTGAGGAGGCCGATGGTTCTGCTGCTGCTGTGGAAATGAGGCCGGCAGTTGAAATAGCATCATGTTGCAGTAACATTATGTTGCTTAGATGACAGTAGCTCAGTTGGTAGAGTGTTTGTATATTGATCCAAAGGTTGGCGGTTCGCTCTTGATATATAACGTCGTTAGTAGGTGAATGCTATTGTTATGTCCTTGGGCAAGACACTTAATCCCCCTCACCCCGTGTCTGTATACACTGGCGTATGAATGTCTGTGAATGGGTGAATGGTTCCTTTGAGTGCCTTGCAGTTGGAAAAGCACTATATATATATATAAAAAATGCTAGCTAGCATTAGCCAACAGTTTTTCAGGTAGTCGCTCTAATCTTTTTTGTTGAACATCAAACACCAAAACGGGCCAATGAACACTCGTTTTGATCACTGGCTCCAGAATATGTGTTGTTTAAATCCGTTATGTATTTTTTCTTGCGTTTTCAGACTTTTTTCTAGCAGGGTTTGCTAACGTGTGTATTATGTCTCCATGGTAACTGCTGAACTTTCTTCCATTAACAAATATGACCAGGAGAGAGTACATTGTTTTGTCATAAAAAGAAGGAAAATGCCGTCTTTTAATTGAAGTTAAAGGCGCCCTATGTAATTTTTCAGGTCTGCCACCTGTTTGTCTATGGAGATGTTACTGCTTTGCCTGGAATGTTCCACAGTACGGTATCAAATGTGTCTATCTCAGTGGAGACAAGAAGCTCCACATGACTCCACCAGGCCAAGTTACAGGTCAGATCTGTGAAGAGGCAACACCACACACAACACAAAGTTTTTCAATGTATTATTTGCAACACACCCGTAAGTGAACACACGCAAAAAATACCAGTTTAATACTATAACCTGGAACATTCCAGGCAAATCGGCCCCGACCCCATGGAGAAAGAAAAGTTACATAGTGCATTTTTAAGCTTCAGCTACTTTTAAAAATATGTCAGCACGACTTCCGAATTTCTATTTCCTGAGAATTATTACAAATCATAAAAAGATTCTTTCAAAACATGCAGAGCGAGGCGGTTAACTTGCACACGGCTCACGGTTGTTACGGCTGCTTCCTCTGCTTCTAATTCAATTGTACTCTCATGCCACTGACCCTTTGTGAAATCTGTGTTTGTGTAGGATGAAAGTCGGACATAATGCATGCGAGAGAACATCCGCAGCTCCTGTATCAAACCGGGCGTGTGCAAAAGTCTGTTCCGTCGCCGTGGTAACTTGAACCGCATCCTCCAGATTCAACCTTGAGGGGACGACAAAAGAGAAACGTAAAAACTTGCTCTGTGATCATAAACCGGCAAATTGTGCAGGAGCTACGAAACAAAGAAAGTATACAAATTCTGAATCTACGGCAAGACATTATTTTGTTGATGAAAGAGGTAATTGCAATTGTAGCAAATGGATTGCCTTCTGAGCTTTTTACAACGAAAACAAATCTGAAATAAATAAATGTACGTATTATATTTCTAGGTCTTTCTAGGCAACTAAAAAACCCTGTGATTTTGTAAAAGCTAAATAAATAAGTTTAATGCCATACTGTGGATTATTCCAGGCAAACCGATAACACTTTCATGGAGACAAGCAGATGGCAGAAGCCCACACGTGAAAAGATACATATTACAGTACTAAGTATTTAAGTTCAGTATTTCCTAAACATTACCAACATGAAGTAATCATGTTCAAGTCACCGGAGCGACATTGGCTCAAGTGGTAGAGCATTTGTCCACTGACCCACAGGTTGGCAGTGCGATTCTAGCTCCCACAAACGAAACTGTCGTTGGCATTTGTCCACTGACCCACAGGTTGGCAGTGCGATTCTAGCTCCCACAAACGAATACTGTCGTTGTGTCCTTGGGCAAGACACTTAACCCATCTCACCCCCAGTGTCGGCGTACACTGGTGTATGAATGGATGAGTGGTTTCTTGATATAAAGTGCCTTGAAGGTGGAAAAGCGCTATATAAAAATTGTGACCATTTACTATTTTATTTTTACAATTGTAATGTTGATTTTGTATATTTAAAATTATGTAAAAGTAGTTTTAAATTCACATTTTTTTGTTTTGGTTCTCAAGTCAGAAAACAGAATGAGCTCTGCACTTGGGGTTGCCAGATCCTGTGGCTAAAACCAGTTTACAATTTACCCAAGAGAGCTCTGTGTTCTCAGTATATGATAATGGTATCTTAGGTTCAGTAGTGAATGTTGTGCTGTTTTTTGACCAGTACATGTTATAGAAGTTACCTTAAATATTCTTTTAGTCTTAGTAAGATCTAAAAACAAAAATGACATAATTGGTTTAAAGTGCGTATGGCAGGGTAGCCTACTCAATCTTACATCAATCTTGAATAGTTTTATGTAGTTTTTAAACTATTTTGGTTAACTTTGTAGTTGTGCTTCCTGGTTGGACCATAGACTGTATATATAAATGGACATAGCTAACCTGCTAGCCACCGCGTTCCAAATAGGAAGTCATCATGGGTGCGCTTCCGGCTCTATTGACTCCGATTCCAATTCACTTTACACTTGACACTTGACAGCGTTGCTAAGTGCCAAACCTGCAGTGCGGCCAGAAAGAGCCGTTAATTTCAACAGCCTCGCTCCGGATTGGCTCTTCGGTTGCTATGATACTCGCGGTCGCCCTCCTGTAACCACTAGCCTCGATGAGCTTCATTTGACTGGAGCCGGACGCTCACACTCCCTTAGCCCACTTCTTTATACAGTCTATGGGTTGGACATGGGCGGCATTTATCCCATACGTAGAAGTAATTTCACTGTTACCTAGCAACCATACCATTAACAAGGACATCTAATTTGCATATTAGTTGTGATTATAATTATAAAAATAAATGACTTCCTTGCGTGTAAACTGTTCCTACATTTTGGATGGAATTTGGAGTATTGATGATGTAAGGATGTTCGTTTTTGGTGTAAGCGACCATGAATCTGAAATGTAAAGTCAGGAGGGTTTATTGAGTCTCACACTGGTAAAGCTACAGCTACAGGAGTGTGTGTTCACAGTTTTTGTAGAGTGTATCTGTGTGTGTGTGTGTGTGTGTCTATGTGTGTGCAGCTTACTGGTATTTATGGTACATCAAGATAAAAGTGTAATATTAAAGCCCACTGCTACATGTGGATACTTTATAATGACATTAGGCCTGTCACGATAATCACTATATCGACTTATCGTTCAATATATGAAAGATGGAACAATAGTTTTTAGGGTCAGTATTTATCGCGTGCGCATTTTTTTTGCACTACTGGAAAATTTTTGGTTATTTTTTTGGCTATATGGTAAGATTTGAGCCGTAGAAGGTTGAATGAATAACTTCTGTGACTCATTACAGACGCAAACTAACGAGTGTAAGTGTTTAATTCTGCTGTTTATTTATTGCGGCTCATGATTTTTTAACAGTATTGTAGATTTAGAATAGTTTTGTGGTTTAAATCTGCTTTTGGGTTTTGTGTTTTTTCCACAAAACTGCCGCTCAACTGATGTAAAACTATGATACACATTTACCACAGGCGCTATCCCACTAAACCTAGTACCAATTACAAAAACTTGAAAACTGTCATATGCACTTTAAATCATATTTGTATCCACACATGCTACAATAACATACCGTAATGTAGCTTTGCAAATGAAACTCTGACGCGCAATAGATTGTCAGCTTTACTAATGACCTGCAAATGTGACGATCGGAGGCGAAATGTTCATATTCTCCTCGACTCCATGTTCCGTCAATGATATTTAAAACTTAATTAACAGATGATCAATAGTGTTTACACTGCAAAGCGACTGGGCCACTTTCTAATTAGAATATCCATACATTATTAATGACATTAGCGAGCGCCGAAATTAAAAAGGAGACAACTGCCGCGTTCAATTAGAGGTGTCTCGGGGAGGGGGAAGGCGCACGCGAGCGAGAGTTTGCAGATCAGTGAATAGGAGCCGTGGTAAGTCATCTTGGCGTTGAGTGGCACGCAATTAGCGAGGGAGATGATGGATTCGGATTACAAGTGTCGCTACATCATTCTGAAAAACAGGGTAAGTAACGGAGGCTGCTAGCATGTTATAAATGGTACGTAGCATTAAGCGGTTAAAAATACACATGTCCTTTAAAGGCATGATGGGTAGGGAAAAAGCAGATATTACTTAAAGGGCCCATGTTAGCTACTTTCTGATCTATGTTCTAATGTTTCCTCATCACAAACAGACCTGGAGTTGTGTTTTGTTTCATTCACACATGTTTAACACACAAACCCTGCATATTTAGGCTGAGTTCTTCTCTCAAACAGAAAACACTCTGTTCCACCTTGTGATGTCATGTGGTAATACAGGAAGGGGTCCACTTTGTTTTTAAACTCCATACACCCTCACTAGAATCATTTGGATCATTTCAGCCCTGTTGTCTAAAAGGCTAAAAGGTAGATGCTAACTTGAAAAATACCACTGCATGACATCACAAGGTGGAACGGAGCATTTTGAGCTTTGGAGATGTAGACAGACTAATATTCAAGGATTACTCAAACATATGAATGAAACTAAACACAACTCCGGGCATGTTTTTGAGGAGGTAACAACATTCTAACATCTCCTAACTTCATTTTTGGACCCCATTTTCAGTTTTCCAGGAGGCGCTGTAGAGCAGTTTCATGTCAAACCCCTATAATTGATTCATCATTGTGTTCAGAACTTCACTGTGAAAAAGGTTCCACAGAGTCTGACTCATTTCAGCATATATCAAAGTTACGTTACGTCAGCACGTTTTTATTGTTTTGAAAAAGGCCACTTCTTTGTGGGATTGCCACGCCCATATTTGATGTTATATCAAAAATTGAAATAATAATCTTTCACTGCACATGGGTCTAGGTTTCTTTGACCAAGTTAGGATCTTTGGAAAGAAAACCCAAGATTGAGTGAATGAGTTGGCTCTTTTGAATGGCTGGATCCGGATCTCATTTTTTAAAAGAACCGAATGTTTTTCTTTCTAATTTGTATGCATTTTTAATTCATTAACGCTGAACCAACACAAGAATAGTTAGTTCAGTTAGTAGCCAGTTAGTTCATAATTCCTAAGAGTAAACACACTCCCAGTCTCTGTTTGAACCATTTTAAACAGATCTCAGTCTTGGTCATTTCTTTCTGTGATTAGTTTGTTGATAAAATGAGTTCTCACATTGGCCTCTGTCATATAAATAACGGAGATATTAAAAGTTAAAAGGGCTTTTGAAGGCGTGGAGTTCTGTCTAATATGGTCAACTGGTGCATTGCCACTGTGTTTTTGGAGTTGTTTTCACTGACTTTGTGCTCATTCTCACATACTTTTCGGTTCATACAACAAGAGACATTTCACAACATGAGACATTCAAAAATAGGATCTGTCATTTCAGGCTGCGTTGCATAGAACAGCCAATAAAGACTTCAACTCACCGTGCACTTTTCACTGTAGACCTCAAAGTACCCACACACACAATCAAAGTTCATCTGCCCTCAGCTCGAGAATGTTACCGAGGGAGCCAAGAAAAACTAGCATACAGAAGTTTGCTAATTACAAAAGGGACTGAAACACTCATAATTAGCCGGTTTCCATTGCGCTATCTGCGTATCACAATGTCATACCAATGTAATTTGAGAGAAAAGTGCAGGAGAAGGGGGTCCAATTGGCGGGTTAGCAGTGAGAAGTAGCACTTATGCGCTCAGCTGGGAATCTACTCCATTACCGCGAGGCGTTCAGGGCCCACCGGTGCTATGGAGAGCCATTGTGTTCCGCGCTGACGTAATCTATATGGAGCGTATCGTTTGAAAAGCCGCTGATTTGTGGGCTGTTAAATCCTCTGGTTAAGCGCGGGTCTCTGAGCGGGAGTTAGTGAGGGAGATAAGTGGTAATGGAGAATAATGGCCCGTGTGAAACGTGTGCTGAGGTGTGTTGCGTAACTTGTGTGACAGTACGCGGGGAATAGTGCGTGTTTATTAATGAGGGAGGATAGGTTTATGAAGGAGGTGATACTTACGGATGTATAGACCCTTCTGGGGTTCGTAAACAGAAACCTGCTTTCGAGAGGTGGGTACCGAGCAAAAATCCTTTGCAAACAACTAGGCCTGACATTTCGAATACTTTTTGGGGGATAATTCTGCTTTATGGTTTGCTTTCAGTATCATCGTTTATCATCTATATTTACTTCAACAATATATCATACGTCAAAATGCGTTAGCGTGACAGGCCTACAAACAACAACGTATCCTGTCTCATTGTTTAAAAAAATGCCCTGTAAGTTTAGACCTTTACAAACATGTTCTGAGATGCATTTGATTCTTGTATTAAATGATCAGTTCATATTTCAGTCTTCTCTCAGACGTTAACGCTTCTGCTTAAAATCTGGACTTTCAACTGACTACAGCTGTTAAATAAAACATACATTGTAATCTAATTGTAATTGCAAAGTTTGTCAGAAAGATCTCAATTAGATATTTTGCCCAAATCATTCAACCCTAGTACCGTTCCACACGTTAACTCCAACACATTCTCACTGGGGGAGTTAGCGTTAGCCCCAAACCATCACAAACTATTTAAAACAAGGCTGTTTTGGCGACTTGACTGACAAGCACTCGACCATATGTGAGTAACACCTGGGCTGTGTTAGAAAACGTTAACATGTGTAGAAGTGTTTTTAGTAGTTTATTGACGTAGTGATTAGCAGAGAAATTTGCATTAAAGGCAAACACCACATAATAAATATTTTCTTAAATCTACTGTTATGCTAAACAAATCACACTAAAGACATAGCGGGCCACAACAGTCTGACAATGAAATTCATTTTGTTTTATAAAGCACCATAACCAGAACTGAGTTGTAGACATTATAAATCTGGCGTGGCTCTCACTGAAACATCTAGATGAATATTTGAACCTGATTGATCGAAGTGTCACAACAAAACAAACCGAGAAATCAAACTTTTGTTGAATCCAGTTGAGCGAAAAGCGCACACACGTTTTTCAAATACAAAACAGTCTTTATTTATGAACTACATCCATCCACATTGACATTGATTTCTGCCCAAACCATAATGCTGCTCTGTGATTGGTCCAGTCTTCAAACCACTGGTGGCTCAAGTCCAATCGCAACAGCTGGAGCCTGACAAGATGGATTCTCAAGTTTGTTAACTCAAAAATATCGTGAAAATTGTCTCTTGGCCAGGTTGAAAGCAAATCTTACATACGTGAGTGAACTTTGGACAGTGAAGCTGGTCTGGAAGTTAGATATCAACTAATGACTAAGGTAATAGTAATACTGTTTCTGGTTGTCAGTATCAGGTGTGTGCAACTATTCAGACAACACCACAGTTGATTATCTCCTATCTACAAAAATGCTTAAGGTCATGTTTATGAAATTTAAAATACAAATTGTACATGCTCTACCTTTAAAGCAAAACAAATACTTTACACAGATGTACATACACCAGCAGTCTATTGAGCCACTTTAAAACACATTTAGTTTCCTATTAAAACACAAGATTCAAAGACAGACGGCGTTACATTGTGTCCGCGGTGACCCTGAGACGAGATCACGCTGAAGTGCTGACTGTGGCGAGGCTATAAGCACGTCGAGCTCCTCCGTCCATCTGTAAGGGCCGATATGCGCCCGGCGGGCCAGAAAACAAGCCACAAGCGGAGGAGAGGGAGAGGCGGGCGCGGGACGATCTCATTTTGTCTGCGATGAGAGACGAGACGGGCCGTATCAAGATGTTTGGAGGCCATGTTTCAGCACGCTTTCACCGCCGCTTCACAGAGGAGCAGGAGAGGCTAATGCGATTTCGCTAACCCTTTATTGTGGCCAAGAAAGCAGCAATATAGTTGAGTGACCCCCAGTCTCTACAACTTTAAGGATTGGAACTTTTCTTCTCAAGCTGTGCTGTGTAGAAGGCTCGGGGAAAGTAAGTGCATCTTCAGAACGCAAAAAATAAACGCAATAAAACTAAAGATAAAAATAAATCCAGCGTGAACGAATTTTATTTTTGATATAAAGTGTGTTTAGGTTTCCATAGCAACACTGATTTGGGATTTTGATGCCAGTCAAGCAACATCTTTTGTATGGGCAAATATGAGCACGGGATCATTGTGAACAAGATGATTAACTGTATCTGTTGGTCTATATGCAACTGAAGGTGCTGTACCTGATTTTTACCATCTTAAAAAACAAACTTAATTCATTTGAAACTGTTTGCAGATTACCACAACTAGCATGACCACGCACTTCCTGATTCTCGACAGTAAAACACTTTATAATTAAATGCAGACAGTACATAGCAGACTTATTTGGACTTCAAGAGCTGCTTATACAATATATCTGCACTGGGGCAAGACACATTTTGCTTATGTACATGGAAAGAAATTGGGTGGGTACAGGCCATAAACTATATAAAAAATGATTCTGGCTCCAATTCACTTTCTATTGAAAAACTGTTGCCCCTCTCTCCGTAACTGCTGCAGTGAGCCTCGTCATTTCGGTCTTAAAATGTTCGTATTAACCCGCTCTACATGATCCTGGTATTTTTATTTCGCAATTTTGTCCGTAAATCAAGATATGAACATTAATAACACATAAATCAGGCGCCTTCTTTCCCCGAGGTCGCTCCCACTAGCGTTAGCAATATGTTTGACTGACAGCGTTGCTAAGCATTGCAATAATACTCGTGGTTGGAATTCCAAATATGGAACTCAGCTCCAAATTCGCCCCTGTAACCGTGAGCCTCCATGAGCTTCTTTTGACTGGAGCCGAACGCTGTGGGTGACGTCGCTCTCACTTAGTCCACTTCTTTATACAGTCTATGGAACCTTTAACCCTGAACTATAAGATCTTAAACTAATTCTTAGATGTGTAGTGTTGTTCTGTCATTTAGCAAGACACCACTTTGTTCCTGTTAATGCGTTTGCGTGTAATGTCTAGCACTTTCAGTGTACAAATAGCCCTATATAGCCTATCCAGTGTCATTGTGCTAATCGTTACTAATTAATATACAGTACTGTAGCAGTTTCCATGGTTACTGCATATATATTATGTAATTACTGAAACATTACAGTGGGTTTATGTTGCTGTATTTAGAAGTTTAAATATCAACTGAGGATGTAAACAAAATGAGAAATTTAATGGCATGTGTGTAATTTGTGTTCTTATCATAAACATGTGTCAGCTGATCTCCTCACAGACTAAACTCAGGGCATAAGTCACAATGTCAGACCTACACACCAATTATGATGCACATTTAAACATATTTAAAGTGCGTATGACAGATTTTCATGTTTTTCTAATCACAACTTGGTTTGGTAGGATAGTACCTGTGGTCAATATTTATCATACTTTTACATCAGTTAAGTGGCAGTTTGTGGAAAAACACTGAAGAAGAAAAGTACAAAAATCCAGGTAGTAGCAGTGAGTTCTAAAACAATAAATACAAATACCTCTACCTATGTCATCAATGCAGAAAATTCCATCCAAAATGCAGCATCTTTCAGTAAACATTTATTTAAAAACAGTCTTATCATGGTTATTGTGCAATTTAGAAATATTTTGGCCCTTGTTTTCAGTATGGACGCTCGGTAACAGTTGTGCAATACCCCTCTAGGCTACGTTTGTCATATCTGCAGCCCGTGTCCAACCAGGAAGTAAAATTATGAGCTACACCAATATTTGCACAGAAAAAATGGTAAGTGGGCACATTTTTATATAGTGCTTCAAGTTCATCAAGGAACCGCATCAAGGAGCATCAGTGGATCTGACCGCTCTACCAATGATGTTTATGTCGAGAGCGGGATTCAAACCGCCAATCTTTAGATCAGTGGACAAACACTCCACCAACTGAGCTACTGTCGAAAATAATGAACAGGATTTTTAGTTAAATCTTAAATATAACTGTGTTAACTATGTTTTTGTAAAATGAGTTGTCTAACCTGTCATGTACTTTAACAGTCCCATTGATCCGCCTTCAGCTTTGATAGTGGAACATTGGGCTGCTGGGTAACCTAATAGCACTCCAACATGTCATGCATTTATATAAGCAGCCAGCATGTGTTCAGAGCATATGTGTGTGTATATATATATATATATATGTGTGTGTGTGTGAGAGAGAGAGAGATGGTGTGTGAGCCTGTTTCTGCTCCATTAGAGATCAATGGAGGCGCTGGTCTAATTCCAGTGATCAGGGCCCTCTGATCCTTATCTGGCTGTGCAAATGCAATCCAGCTTGTTTCATCCCCCAAACTCAATCACACAGACACACAATTGTGCCGCATACCAAAGGCTGAGAACCAAAATGGCGCAAATGACATTTTGGGTGAAACGAAGTTAAAGGTACATGATGTAGCTTTTTAGGTATGTCGTCTGTCATCTGCTTGTCTCCAGAGATGTTATTGCTTTGCCTGGAATGTTTCACGGTGTGACATTCATAGACTGTATGAAGAAGTGGACTAAGTGAGTGTGACGTCGCCCGTAGCGTTCGGCTCCAGTCAAGTGAAGCTCGTCGAGGCTAGAGCAGTTATAGGGGCCAATTTGGAGCTGAGTTTCATGTTCGGATTTCTGACCGCAAGTATCGTAGCAACCAAACAGCCAGTCCGGAGTGAGGCTGTTGAAGGTAACGCCCCTTCCCGCACCGCTGGTTTGGCAGGGAGCGAGTGCTTAGCAACGTTGATGTTAATATTAACATTTTAAGACCAAAATGACGAGCCTGACAGCAGCAGTTACGGAGAGACGGGCGACAGATTTTCAATAGAAAGTGAATTGGAGCCAATGGAGCTACAGCCGTTTACATGAACAGTCTATGGTGACAATAAACCTATTTTTCTTACATTTTCAATAACAGGTGTTTTTATTCCTTCAAAATACCTTAGAAAACATTCTTGCTGTAAATGGGGTTGCCTCTCCACAGATCTGACATGTAACTTGGCCTGGTGGTACTCTTTGCTTGTCCAGAAGATAGACAAGTTTAATGCCATAGTGTGTGACATTCCAGGTAAGTGGTGGACCTGAAAAGTTACATAGTCTATAGTCTTTATATAAGCAATCCATTTATACATAGAGGAGGTGGGGGATGTGTTTTGCCCAAGGACACGACAACAGCATTAATCGGGGCTGGGATCAAACTGCAAACCTTCCACATATTTGCACTGTGTTCTGTCATATTCTCAATAAATTAAGAATTTGTCAACATTCTAAAGTCAACGTCAGCTCCCATTGGGCCCCGCAGTTTTCTAGTCAGCGAACTTGTTTCTTTTATTAAGTTGTTTTAGATGAAAATTGCGATTTAAAATGTCCAAACCATAACATAATGATCCACGGGTGTCACAGATTATAACTATACAGCAGACACCGGCACAGTAGGTCTTCTTTTTATTTTAATACATTTTTCGGTGACTCTATCCCACACTACATTTGCCTTGATGTAGACTATTTATGTACCTTATTACTTTGCACTCACAGTTGTAGATTATAAGGTGCGGGTGAATATCACAGAACACAAAGCCTAAATCTTCTGTACTGTAAATAGCCCCATCGAGTGGAGTGTGCGCCCCATTTCACCTCTTCAGAACTAACGCTAAGTTAAAGAAAGCAGCATTTAAATGTTCCATTTGGTTTCACAAAAAAAAGCACTATAATTTAAAGTTGCTATTAGTTCAGACGACTTGCACACAGAATTCTTGCTTTGACTTGCACATGTACAGACCCTTTCAGTGCTGTGTCATCAGAACGTTCAAATTCCGTAATGGAGGTGACTGGAGACATAACAGATTTCCAATGATTAACTGAGATAAGATTAAAATGCAAACTCTGGAGGCCAAACCTCCATGTCAAAGCCCGATCTCATCAGATCTCAGAATGTGTGCGTGTAAATGTGTGTGTGTGTGTGTGAATGTGTGAGTGGTTCCTTGATGTAAAGCAGTGCCTTGAAGGTGGAAAGGCTCTATATAAAAACATGACCATGTACCATATCTGTAAATAAAATGTAAAACTTTTGTGGGGTCAACATTCCAAGTGTTTGTCCCGTAAAACCTGGTCATCAAAAAACACTTTAACCATTCATTATTTTGTGAAATTCCAACTTCAACACTGAAATCGCCTTATGTTCCGCTTCACTTTTGGTTCGTGTTGCTTACATTCTAGATATTAGAATTTATTTGTTTAGAAACTTTTAAAGAGTCTATAGGCCTCTCTATAAACATTATTAGATTACTTAAATTGAAATAACCTTTTAAGAATAAACTGTTAGAAGACCAAATGAATCTCATTGGTCTGTTCACCTTATTGCAAAATTTGCCGTGGGCGCCACCATTGTTATTTGGTTTGTATTAATTTGGCTGGGGCTGCCGACCCTGACATAAGTCCTGTACAGACTACAAAGCCGTTTTAAAGCCTCCCAGAGAATCGGTGCGGTGTTGACTTGTTGGCGCACATGGACATTCTGTCTGTATAGAACTTATTTGCTGTCAAAATTGGCCCCATGCAAAATAATACAACCCAAATGACAATGGCGGCGCTCACAGCAACATCCGCAATAGGGTGAATTGGGAGGAAAGGGAGGGAGCGATTCCCAGCTGGTGAACTCCATATGTACTTTATATATACAGCGCACTCCAATCAAACTAAGATGGGGAATCTGCACTGGGCAACAAGCAGCTGTCAGGAATATATTACATGTGTTTGTACAAGTACTCAGTCATTTTACAGAAGCAGGGACACAAATGATCATCTTTGCAGAGAAAAAATAGAGGTGGGACCAAGTCTCTGTTTTGCAAGTCTCAAGTCTTTGATCTCAAGTCCAAGTCAACTCCCAAGTCCGAGATCCACGAGTCCAAGTAGAGTCCAAGTCCTGTGCTTTGAGGTTCAAGTCATTATAAGTCTTTAAACCGAAGCACCAATACAGCTCGTATTTTTGCAAATCATACGCTTTTTGAACTAGATTGTTCTACTTAAAAAGTCATGGTAACAAATAGGGATGTAACAATATCCAAATCTCACAGTACAATATTTATTGGAATATTCTGGAGACTGGAGAGGTAAACAGAATTGTAGATATGCCACTTTTTCCTTTTTAAATGCCTCGACAAGACCTTAGTGCAAATGGTTACTATCACAGTCCAAAGAATTTAGATTTAAACATATTTAAAAACAGTTATTTCTTCATGCTGTCTGCACTGAAACATAGCAAAAGATCATGGTCTATGTAGTTTCCTCTGTTTTTAGCTGTTACTGCAACAAAACAAAGCATTTAAGCAATGGAGCTTGTGATCCAATTCATTGTGACTGTCTCCAGTATTGTAAGACATTTGATGATAAGATATCACAGTATTTCAGTCATTGTCACATCCCTTGTACTAAACAGAGACGTGTGGAGGGGCATGCTCCAGTTTGTTCCTGTAAAATTAAGCACAGAATGTGAAGAGAACTTTTTTCGAGGAGAAGCATCAAGTCGTCTCAAGTCACAGGGCTCAAGTCAAGTCCCGAGTCATTGGCCTTCCAAGTCTAAGTCGAGTCCCAAGTCTTAGTGCATTTGATCAAGTCTCAAGTCCTCAAAATAGTGATTCAAGTCTGACTTGAGCCCAAGTCATGACTTGCAAGTCCCCACCTCTGAAAAATAGTGATCTCAAAGTAATCTGTGCATGTAAACGTAAGTAGAGTAACTTATTTAGAAAAAAAACAACAACAAAAACCAAAACTCTTGAGCCTAATTTATTGTCTAAGATTTAGAGATGTAGCTAGCAGCAGTTGACAGTGATTCACAACCCAGCTGGTGACCCAAAACTTACCCACACAATGTAATATGAGTCAGTGCAATGCAGCAAAGTGGAGACAGCACAGTGGCTGAGTGGCAAGCACTTTGGCCTCAAAGCAAGAAGGTTCCAGGTTTGACTCCTGGGATTTTTTGTGCGGAGTTGCATGTTTCTCTCTGTCTGGGTTTCCCCATCAGTCCAAAACACGCACAATATGTTAAATTCTTCAGCTAAGGCAGTCCTGACCAAGCCTATATCAAGAAGCACTCTGGGACCCTCTAATCACAGTTGTACCAGTGTATGTGAAGGAGGGCTCAAATGCAGTTGACTATTGACACAGATAGTATTCCTTATCTTAAAGGTCCCATATTACACAAAATTCACTTGTGTATTGTGTCATTCACAGATATTGGCAATCCCAGAGCTGATATTATCCAAATGATTCTAGTGAACGTATGTGGAGTTTAAAAACACAGTGGAGCACTTCCTGTATTAGCACATGACATCACAAAGTGGAACAGAGTTTTCTGTTTGAGCTCAGCCTAAATATGCAGGGTTTGTGTGTTAAACATGTGAATGAAACAAAACACAACTCCAGGTCTGTTTGTGATGAGGAAACAGTGTTATAACATAGATCAGAAAATAGCGTCATATGGACCTTTTACATTTCTGTCATTCATGCTTTTTTCCAGCGCGCTATTTTGGCAGCATTACATAAGTTTGACCGTGTACTAGCGGATGTCCCCTGTTCTCTCCTGCATTGGTCCTTATCAGCCGTCCTCCTGCCAGTGTAACGTGAATCTGCAGGTTACAGTTAGGGTAAGTGATACGTGAGTAATCAGCAGTGTTGTACGGGAAAGGCATGGATCCTGTCTCTTATCTCCCTGCTGTAATGAAACCTCCTGCTTAAACACATGGGCCTCTTACACCACCCTGCTTCCTCCTGCGTCCAGCTGCAGTCCTGTACTTCCACTGACCTTCTAACATCTTATCCCACTGACATCACGGATGACCTCCGACAAGTGTACCCGACTCAAGAAGAAGTCTGAAAGGATAAGGGGTAAATCATAGAATTATTTCAGCTATTAAAGACAAAATATTACGCTTGATTTTGAGCCTGATGACACTTTTTATGTGTAGTAATGATTTCCCCTTGTCATTAACTTACTCAGAGCTGTATTTTGACTGATTCATGCATGTTATTCTGTATTGTCCTTGTTTTCAGTGTTTAGATTTTTTTTGTTTGGACCTGAGCCCTCTATCTGTTCATCTGAAATCAGAAAAAGGTCAGTTCAATAACTAGGAATGTGCTTTGGTGATTCTATGCAACATAAAACCGTGTGTAGCATATTACTGCGTAAACAAATACTCACTCTTTGTTGCACCGCCGGGACTGCCCTCAGTCACCAGTCCTGTTCAGTATTTTTATGGAAAAATTTGCTAAAACTATATTGTACGTGTGTAATCGTATTGTGTTGACTCTACTTAACACAATTTTAAAAACACAAAGAATTGCACTGAATGCACTGGAGCCTTATTTTCATGCCTCATGTTTTTTATTGCAATGTTCCACCAACTTGTTTTTATGAACCTCTTGAGACAACCTTGAGATGTCAAAAATGCATTTCAGTTATTTTTCGTTCAAATAATAAAGTTGCAGTTCTCTCTATATACTGCAAAATTACATAAATAACTTCAGGAATCATCAAGTTTTAACTAAAAGCTGCACAGACAAATGATAGCCTTGCACAGCAAGATGGATTCTCACAATATTTGTGAGTTCATAAACTCACGAGAATCCATCTTGGCAGGCTCCCGCTGGTGTGATAGGGCCTGCCCGCTGGTTGGTGGACCAGCATTGTAGTTTGGGTGGAAGCCAAAAGGGAAGCACCCAAGCAAACAGACAGAGATACTTAAGCATATTTTACCGAAAATACAAACTATTCTGTTTGTGAAAAATATCCAGAAGGTAAGCGCTTTGTGCATTTGTGGAGAGGAAAAATGTCGATGCTTCTCTCTCAACTGGGTGTAACAAAAGTTTTTTGGCTTATTTCGCTGTTGTGACGCTTTGACCAATCAGACGTTCCACATTTTCCGAGCTGTTCCAGATTGATAATGTGCAGAACTCAGTTCAGAGTGCTACAGATTATCAATCTGGCGTGAGCCAGGTTAGACGAATAAGTCGAATGCAATGAAAGGTTGAATGAATAAACCTGTGGAGAGGCTGACTGTTCTGCTGCTGCGGTGGAGATAGTGGAAATGGTTTGGAAATACAGTCTTCTAAGTTGATTTTCAATATTAACTCTAATTTCTTCCAATTTTGTTGTTTCTGCCTCTTCAGTTGCTTCTAAGAGCTCTTTGAGAAGTTCACGATAATTACTTTTCTTTTTTTTTGAGGAGGGTTTGTTCAAATTAACAACCTCTCTGAAGATGGCGCAATCAACTAATCAACCCCCCTCCCCAATTCGCCCAAGCAGCCTTATCATTAGACTCTTTTGTACAGTCTCTCAAAACCTATCCATCAAAACACTTGAAATGCGTTTATCGATAATATGCACTGGCCTTTGATGGGGAGCCAAACAACTGGATGTTGTGTGGGTTGGAAGTCCTCAGAGTGACGCATGCATTCCCCACAGATCGAGAGAGGAGGGGAGGCTGTGGTCAGAAAGAACAGTGCAAAGCTTTGACACCATGGAGACGCAGTAAGTTGATAAGACTTAAATGGACTGGCTTAAATAGGACACTTTGGAGTCGGAAGTGTGGGAAAAGTGAACATGCCCTGCCCTGGGAAAGATATGTGGTGGGAAACAGCAGAGTAGAAGGCTTAAAAAGTTTAATTAAATATTGAGACACGATTGGATTATTTGGAGAATATTGAAGACATTAACAGTCACGATGTCACAGTGACCTTGATTTACTGGTGTCGTTGTCACACCTCAGTCATGATATTATATAACACAAAAGGCAGAAAGTCATGACAAGCTGAAAAATCAAACTTTTGTTACATTCAGTTGAGAGAAAAGCACAGACATCAAGCGCTTACCTTCTGCACATTTTTCACAAATATAATAGTCTGTATTTCGCTAAAATAGACTGAAATACATCTTGTTTTGGTTGGTTTGGGTGGTTCCCATTTGACTTCCTCCCAAACCACAATGCTGCTCTGTGATTGGTCCGCCAATCAGCAACCGGGCCCTATCTCACCTATCGTACCAGCGGGAGCGCCTCAAGACGGATTCTCATGAGGTCGAAATCCATCTTACCGTACAAGGTTACATAGCTATACCAAGGTAATACCAAAACAAACACTGAGTTAAGTATTGCTCACAAACGTGTCGACCACTCCAATAGCCTTCTTCAGAAGCGTCTGCCAATGGTGTCGTGATGTGTCTTGTAACATACGTAAATATGACAGACGACCTTATCCCACACATAAGACACGGCCCTGGAGAAGCTGGCAGACAGCAGGGGGCGTAAGCTTCACAGATTTGAGAGAAGTGAAGTGTAGCTTCTAAAAAGAGACCAATGACCTTGTCCTTTTCAGCCAACAGTATATATAAAGTGATATAATGGGGACTTAAAACAAACCTGACATAAACGGCAGTACATGTTCACCAATATCCTCCGTCACTTTTTATCCGCTCACTTTCTCTTTCTTCCTCTTTCTCTTAGTGATAGTGCACAGCGTATAACTTCAGCTCCCGCAGAGATTGCCTCCTGATCATGACTGGGCCTTTCTCCTCCATCTCCCATCCATCCTGTCTCCCTCTCTCCACCTCTCTTCCCCCCCCTTTGCTCTGGCCTGCTTCCTCCTGTGTTCCTCTATCTATGATCCAGTGTACGCTCCATAAGACTGATGAGAACCTCGTCCCATTCTTCACGGCCCTCTCATCTCGGCTCTAATCTACCCTCGGCGTAATCCGCCGTTCAGCTCCATCTGTGCTCCGCTGCTCCCAGTGCGTGGAGCTAAATCGGAGAAGGCTGCTCAAGTCATGTTAAAGAAGTGAGTTAGTGATGACGTTGTTTTCAGGGTTTTTGATACTAGTTTTAGTAACGATAAGCATCTGATTTTCGATATATATTTGGCAACTCTACTTTACCTTTTACAAATTTTTGTTTATGAGGAATGGAGTTATTACTGGGACATTTTACCATGATTGTCGAGCCGTATTCGGAAGGACCAAGGGTTTTTGTACAAAGTTACATGCCTTTTAACAGTAACAGGAAATGATGCCTTTTATTTAAAGCTTCATTTCTGGGCACACAACTACTACATTGGTTATAGAGGTAATTCTATATGGAAAATGGGTCGAACAAATTGACATGTCCAACCCTGGATGAGAAACAACAAAAAAAAACAAAACAGAATTAAAGAGGTACGGTAATTTAAAATACTATTGTTGGATCAGGGAGGCCATCAAGATCCAGAAATGTAAACTGGAATATAAGAGGTAATGTTGCCAAAAGTGAAAAGCTAGGAACTTAAAGTAGAGCTGGCTATTTTAGACAATGGCTATTTTAAATAATGGCTATTTTAAATAATAGGGCTAGCCAGGATGCTAATAGGTGTGAAATCACTCATTAGGGGCTTGAATGACTGTGCTAAGTAGGACTCAGGCACAGTGCACACTTAGGGGAGCACAATAGACCTAGACTACAAACAGAAACTGTAAACAATAGTTGTTTTGAGTTTCAGTGTAGCTAGCTCCTCCCTTCAGACAGATATAAGGCAGTGTCCACCAGCAATCTGGCCAGAACTGAAGAAGCGGCTTGAATGAGCAGCGAAACGTCTTCACTCCTACAACGATTTGTCCAGTTGACAGATTTTATATTTTTCTTTTGCGATGGATCAGACCTGGACGACTGAGAGATTACACAGATATGGCTATTTTAGTGCAAATTTTCAGATGTCTGGTCAGTAGCAGTCAAAAAGTGTGTGAGTGAGTGCTGTGTCCAGTTACCGCTGCAATTTCAAGTACTATGTGACATAACACAGGACTGTCTTGATTACAGCCAGGTGTTTCTGATCGCAAACACCTGGCTAAGGGCGGAGTCTGAAGTGTGGATACACCAATCACACCATTCCTGATACCCCTAGACCCCACTATTCCCCTCCCCTCACTCTCCCCTTTAGTCCTCCAGGTACTGCCCAATTTAGCAGCTCTATTTGATTTGGGCAGAGTATAGGTGTTAAGTCCCACTTTAAATTAGCTGACATCACAACATAGAGCAAATCACCGAAACATGTCAACATATAGCATGAAAATACAAGCTGTCTATAAAAGCCTTCAAATTATTAGGAGAAGACCTAATGAACTGATAATGGACTGATAATATGACTAGAATATACTGTAAGAGATGATGTTGACAGCAGTAAAAAGCTAGGAACTATTTTAAACATACAGTTATAACTGTTTTATAAGGGTTTGGTAAAGTTTCAAAATGGTACTAGGGCCTATTTTTTTCAAAGCCGTTGATATTTAATAGGCTAACTGGTGCAAGGGAAAATTGATTCACCAATTATTTTTCAAACACTATTTACGCATTCACAGTCGCTATGTGGATTCAACCTCCCCCGTGTATTACAATCATGTACTGGGAGAGATGGCTCCTTTTTAGTTGAGAGTTTCGATACCACAACAGAAAAACCTTTTAGCAGTTAGCAGCCCATTGTGCACGCTAGTTTTCAAGGCAGCCGACTATTCTTCCATACTCTAATTTTTGGAAACTCAATCAGTGTCCCCACAAAGAGGCCAGAATGTGTGTGCGTGTGTGTTTGGCCTGATAGCATCTCTCTTATCTGAGTACAATGGGTTTTACAGTCTGAAAGAGTGCTCTAATTCTCCCCCTCACGGCCCTCTGCGGTGCAATTTGTCTGTCTCCTCTGCTTCCACACCACCTCGCTCTAGATTGTCTCATTTTCTTTGTGACGATGGCCGAGCGTAGGGCCCCTGAAGTCCTCGGCGAGTATAGCAAGACCGGGTGTACTTGACAAAATATTAACACTTGAAGATTCCTTATTGGAAGGATGCATTTAAGCTACTTTTATTGCTTGGGGGTATAGGTGAGGTTAGGGGTTCTTGACAGACTGCAATCTGGTGTCAACACTTCAAATGAAGACCAGGAGCCAATTTATTTTAGTTTACAAAGATTGGCACTGGTGGTGGAGTGGGAGGTTGGTGGTTTCAATCCCATCTCAGACGAGTGGATACTGTTGTTGTGTCCTTTGGGCTTTGTGGGGATCAAATATTAGGTAAATCCTTTAGTATTGAATCATCAACATGGTTTAAAGAAAACATATGATGATCCTTGTGGCTTTAATTTTCTTTTAAACATTCTTTTGGTCTTTGGGGTAAGTATTTCATATTTTGTAACTTAAAATAATGTATGTGTTTGGGAAAAATACTTGACTCAAGCTTCCTTTCGCCTGTAATCAAAAACAGTATCAGAGTGATTCGGTGAAAAAGACCAACTGGACACTGAAGACTGCCAAAAAATCTAGAATAAACTTATCTGAGACGAAGTGCCAATATTTTGACGTGTCGGCCTGAGTTATGATGACTAAAATCTCTGCAACTAATTAGGCCTATTGAATTTATCCACATAACAGACCAAAGCTGTATGTTTTTGTCACCATCTTCTGCACTGTAGCTTCAAGTGGTGATATTATTTCTGTCAGAGATGGCCACCAGTCTGTTTCCCTCTTTGATCAATCGAACACTTTTTCCTGTTTCCTTTGTGAGGACATTACACGTAACCTTATAAATTGCTATTAATACTTGCAAATGAAAAATATAAAATCTGTCAACTGGACAAAACGTTGTAGGAGTGAAGACGTTTCGCTGCTCATCCAAGCCGCTTCTTCAGTTCTGGTCAAATTACTGGTGGACACTGCCTTATGCCTCTCTAAAGGGAGGAGCTAGCTATACTGAAACTCACACCCATTGTTTACAGTTTCTGTTTGAAGTTTTGGTCTATTGTGCTCCCCCAAGTGTGCACTGTGCCTGAGTCCTACTTAGCATAGTCATTCAGCCCCTAATGGAGTGATTTCACACCTATTAGCACCTTGGCTAGCCCTGTTGTTTTCTTTGTTTGGGTTTGGGTCTGAGGATGGAGTTATAGATGGGAGATAGATGATAGATATAAGGCCGTGTCCACCAGTAATCTGACCACAACTGAAGAAGCAGCTTGGATGAGCAGCGAAACGTCTTCACTCCTACAACGTTTTGTCCAGTTGACAGATTTTATATTTTTCTTTTGCTATGGATCAGCCCTGGACGATTGAGTGATAACACAGATATTAGTACTTGCCTAACCTTAACCTAAATCTTAATCTATGTCAACCTAAATGTCTTTACTAAATGTCTTTTAGGTCCTGTATTACACAAAAAATCATGTGATGCTTTAAGCCATGTTAGAACCCTTTATTATAGTCTGCCATCTCCAAAGCTCAAAATGCTCTGTTCCACCTCGTGATGTCATGAAGCAATAGTTTTCAAGTTATCAGCTACCTTTTGCCTTTAGTTCAGTAGATATAGGAAATTCCAGAATTGCAATGGAGGGTTTGATTAACAGTGACCAGGATATGATTTTAATCCTTAGAATATGACAAAAATAATAACACTTATCCAGGGCTTGTAAGGGCATCTGAGAAAAAGTAGCAAATACACTACCAGTTTGGACATACTTTTTCATTTAATGTTGCCAGACATCACATACCAGTGAACTACGCGTTACTCCTACGATCTCCCTTATGCCTTCCCAGTAACGACTCGAGACATATATCAATGCATCTTTATGTTTTTCCTCTATAGTAATGCCTTTCATTTCGCTAGAACGCAAATCAGAGCAGCAGCTAACGAACGTAGCTGCCTTTTTTGACCTTGCCGGAGATGAGCTAGTCCCAACTGGCCCTGTATGCATGATTAAACCCGCGCACCACACTGTCAACAGCCTGCGCTCAATAGCCAAGCCCCTAGTGGTTCAAATGATCACTGTATTCATGCGCTAAGCTAGGCACGCGAACGGTCAGACTCCAAGCGGGGACTTACAAGTAAAAACGGTGTGTTTTCCTTAGCTAGTCAATGTTATCGACTAGCTAGTAATGAGACGCACATGTTTGGCTAGCACGTAAGAGCTGTCAGGCTGAAGGAATTATTTATGTTTAGCTTAAGACTTGTAATGCTGGCGTACATGCTAGCATTCGCAGGGCACGCTAACTGTAACCCCCCCCCCCGATTTGTTTGTTTAGAGATATTCGTTTTCGGACAGGCAAACATGCAGTGTGGACATTAGCTATTTACAACTCCACATGAGGCTAATGCTATTGCCCGTTGGTTACAAACAGCAAGCGGACACGGAGGGACAAGCTAAACAATATTGATTTGTATTAGAGGTGCAATCAAAGCTAATGCTAATGGTAGTTGAGTAGTGAGACAGCGTAGGGAGGGTTGTCTGACTGTATTGGATTATTTACACTGTCAGATGTTAATGGCGGTGTGATGAATCGTAGTTACATGGCAGGCTATGTTATTTATGACAAATGAGAGTCTGTGTACTCGCTTGGCTGTGACTACACTGACAACATTTCCATGACAATAAGCACAAGGTGGCCCTCCTCAAGGCCAAATAAGAGCAACTAACAACTGCAACTATTTTAGGCTATTGTTTGCCTAAAAGTAACGTTTCCTACTCCCATAATTAAGTAAGCTAATTACTAACCTTGAATTATTCTTGTCCTGAGATATGAGGTATACATATTCAAATCTATATAGCTTTTACCGCTAACTATTTTAATGCTGATTTATTCCTAATTACAAAAACATTGGACATGATGACTACTATCCAATCAGAAAGCAGAAACGTTGCCAGGTTCAATGCTGAAATCCAGTTCCAGTTACCTAAAAGGACTCTCTCTGATCCGAATCCTTACTACCTAAGGCCCCAGCCCCATACTGAGAATGAGAAGATTTTGTATGTGTCCTCTATCTGCAGGTTAAGGCGCTGGCAACCCCGGTTCAGTTCATGCTTTATTAAGGCTAATTAAGGTTTAATTATTATAAAGCGGTACCAAAAACATCCTTATGAAGACTAAATAACGCATTCCATCCTTGCCTAATGTCCCCCCACAGACCTGACACCTGTACACCTGCCTTTGATAACCGCCACCAGTCGTCTGCCAACAGCCTCCTGCTCTGCGCCAGTCCACCCTCTGCCGCCCCCTGCCCACCAGCCAAGGGCACGCACGCGGCAGGTCCCAGGGCGAGGGGGTACTTAGGCTGAAATCCACAGTTTGGCGTGCCATGTGTGCTGTGTATAATTCCATGCGATGCCGTATTGGAAAACACAGGGAATGTTATGGGAACAGATGGGATGATTCATCTGCATTCTAGTCACTAAACCGGGCTCTCAACGCACATAAGCATTAGACAGTGGTGGACCGGCTGTCTGGGTTTCGAAAGGGGTAGGTCTACGCGTTCTCCGGATGCAACGGTTCAACCACTGAAATGAAAAGAAGAGGCATCGCCATGGCAACAGAGGGATGCCATAGATAGATAGTCATTACTGCAGCCAGGCCGAACTGAAAAAGATTCTTTTTCCAAAGAGAGATGAAATCAAAGAAACCGCACATGTTCAAGCTTTTCAGTTTGGGTTGACAAAAATAGTAGTTGTTGGTCATGGGTTAGGTTAAAGAAATTGTTTTTGTGTATTTAGTATTAAACTAAAACATGTATATTATTATTTTACATGTCGTAGGGGGTAGGAGACAAACATATTTCAATCAATCAATCAATCAAAATACAACTCTAACTAATCTAATGATGAGGAAACATAAATGAAATAAGTGTTTAAACTAAAAGCACCCAGAAATATTGAAACTTGCTTGCTTTATTCCTCAGTATACTCCTATCTGTCTACATGTGTCAGTGTGCAGATAGTGGAACCTGTCTCAATTCTGAGAAAAGCAGTGAACATTTAACAGTTAGCTTCATGGCTACTTCAACTTAAGAAATTAAGTTTGTTTTGTGCAAAATGTACCAAAAGAAATAGGTAAATATTGTTGGTGTTCACATGGTGTTTGTGTCGTTTAATTTATTATACCTCCAAATTAGCATTAGCGTTAGCAATGAGACAAACATCTCCCTTTCTAAGCACAGAAGTTTTCACCTCATTTGTAAAGTGTTTAGCACGTTGTGAATGACGTCCACACGCAACTCACTATCCACTGCCTTATCTTTAATGGTCCTATATTACACAAAACTGACTCTTGTGAGCTTTAAGCCATGTTATAATATTGTTACCTCCACAAAAACATACCTGAAGTTGTGTTTTGTTTCATTCACACATGTTTGAATAACCCTTTATAATTATCTGTCCACATCTCCAAAGCTCAAAATGCTCTGTTCCACCTTGTGATGTCATGTAGTGGTAGTTTTCAAGTTAACAGCTGCCTTTTGCGTTTAGTTCAGTAGAGACGAGTAATTCTAGGGGTGAAAATGATTCTAGTGAAGCTGTATGGAGTTTAAAAACACAGTGGAGCACTTCCTGTATTAGCAGGTGACATCACAAGGTGGAACAGGGGGTTTTCTGTTTGAGAGAAGAAGTCAGCCTAAATATGCAGGGTTTGTGTGAATGAAACAAAACACAACTCCGGGTACGTTTGATGAGGAAACAACATTATAACGTAGATCAGAAGATAGTGTAATATGGGCTCTTTAAATATTTATCAATTTTAGCCGAGACCTGGCAAAAATCCCAAACTGTGTTGGCTGTAGTCACTAATAGAAAAGGGTTCAATATTTATGAATTTACCTTTTGGATATTTCTGTACAGTGTAATCAATAGGGAAAACTGTCTCTTTCACCATAGGCTATAGTATTGTATTTTCACATTTCTACTATAACAATAATAATGTGTCAAGTTTATTTTATTTAATTTATTTTTTTTGCTTTTTTTTTTATCCGGGTTACCCTCTGGGGTCATAGAGTAACCTGCACATTCAGTCGTTTCCATAGAGGCAGCCGAAAGCCCAGACGGAGCCAGAAAAGGAAAATGGGCTGGGGTCACTACAGGTCAGCAGATTCAAAAGGCAAAGGTCATGACCCCTCCTCCTAAAACAACATCAGTCAGTCCGGGAGCAGGGCAAAATGACTAATCATCACAATTTATCTGCAAGGGCCAGATCAACCCACTTCCTCTGGACTAAAATGTTTACAATTAGATTTGGAGATGGACCGTCAGCATTTTTGGAGGTAATCCAATTGCTGTGTATGGCAACAGCATATACAAAAAAGCATGTAAGCTCGTTCCTTATTTCAACTGCCAAAGGGTTGTTGTTTTAGCTGATATCACAGGCTTATAAAGAAAAAAAGACCTAATATAAAGAACACAAACTTCTGAAAACATTAACCTAATAGGACTTTGCCAGATAAGGCCACTTTATTCTCTATCGTCAGTTAAAGTAGTGCTTGGTCAGGGGAGCATCTGACGTCTGGTCCTTCTCCAAGATACAACAAATCTAGTTAAAAGAGCCGGGGAGTGATTCAGGACAAAAAGGAGCCAAGAAAAATCCAAACAATTGTAAAAATAGGCCACTATGTTTCAGTTTTCAAGCATTAATTACTATATCATGGCAATGGAAAACACTTCAGAGTTGATAAATTCAGCCCCAGTGGAACTAAACACACCTAAATCTGAGTGTGTGCTGCCTTCAGTGGTCTCTGCGTTTTCAAGTAGTTGGTGACATCACAAAAGACTGCCCTGATTACAGCCAGGTGTTTCTGATTACAAACACCTGGCTGCAGGGGCGGAGTTTGAAGTGTGGATACCTGTTAGACCAATCACAGTGTTCCTTTTACCTCCAGACCCCGCCCCTCCTCGCCCTTCACTCTCCCCCTTTTAGTCCTCGAGGTACTGCCCAGTTTAGCAGTGAAATTTGAAACGTGGTTGTTAAGGTGTTTAGTTCCACTTGAAGGTCAGTGAGTATTCGTTAATGGGTAATATCCAATTTAAAAAATATGTGGGGGCGTAGTGATTTATTTTTTTTGTTATGGGGCTCTGAATCCTGAGTAGTGCCAATGAGAAGTGGTCACCGAGTGGTCACTGTGGGCCGGGCGCCACATGTTCATGCTGGTTCAGTGGTGCAAATAATCCGCAGGCAGAATAGTTGGACTGAATTCAGAACATTTGCCAGGTTTAGATTCACCTCTTCCGTGGCAGTTTTGCTCGAGGCGTGTGTCTCTTACATTTCCCACTGTGGCCCCTGTTTAGTGTTTCTGGTCACATAAGGAAGCAAAAAATGAAATGTATGTTTCCGGTTTGCTGAAAGAGGTTTGGACGGGAGACCGGGTGCTGTAGTGAGGCGGCATTGTGCATGTTGTTCTAGGGCAAGACTGGGTATTTGAGCACTGTCCCACCAAATAAGCCAATAACAACATTAAGGGCATTACGCAAAATCGACTTTTTTGGAGCATTCTACCACGTTATAATCAAAACCTGCCTGTTTTAGATGTTATCCACTACTTTTCCACGTTTAAGTAATCTAGCGATCTCTATTCGAACCCACCTCACAGCAGTACGAGCCTGTACAGTGCCCCGCCCACAAGCCTATGTCACCCATGCTCCCACACGACTCTTCTCCATAAACATATACAAGCATGATACAAAACAATACGCTACAACTTCACAAACCTGATACAATGTGCAGGGACTTAATGTGGAGAGCAAAAGGAGGGGAGAGTATAGCATTTTCAAAACAATAAAAAGTAACATGGTGATCAAAGTATGTTATGTGTTAGCAGTTAATACCCCATAGAATAAACATATAAATTAATAATCACATTTTTATACAGCACGAGGTGGGTTTAGTGTCTTGCCCAAGGACACAACAACAGCGTTCATCTGTGGGAGCTGGAATCGCACCGCCAACCTGTGGGTCATTGAATCTGAAAAGAAGAAGAAGGACCGATCGAGGAGGCTGACGGTTCTACTGCTGCCGTGAGTGCACGTAGGTGACAGTTGAAAGGCATATACAGCCGTCTCTTCCCATCCCACTTCTATTTTATTTCAATTTGTATAGCTTTTCTTTGGACTTAAGCCCGTGAAAGCAGCGGACCCCCCGAGGCCCCTGTCCAATGATATTAGCCGAAAAGAAATTAGTGGTGCAGTCAAATTAGCCATAGCTCAAGCTGCGACCTTGGCCAGACAATTAATATAGGCCTTATAAAGAGCCTCTGATGAATTTTCTGTATGTTCATCATCTTTGGCTAAATAAAGGAGCGCCGCCATCAAAGCGTGTGTTAACCACTCTGCCGCTCTGATAGAGTGACCTCGTGTTAGCTTGTCCCTGTTCCCTCCTGTCACAAGAATTACCGATATGAATCACTTGTGTCTATTTTGGTAAAGCGCAGACTCTCGGTTATTACTTACTGTGGCAGTTCTTCATCTTGGTGGGGACTGAAAGTAAGGAATTGAACTCAAAAACTTTCAAATTGTATCATTTTGAACTAAAATGATGTCAAAATGTAGTCTTGGTACTAAACAAACCTTTTTTGCCACTTAACTATATGGTGTTTTAAAGGGAACATATTGCACAATTTTCTGATCTATGTTATAATGTTGTTTCCTCATCGCAAACAGACCTGGAGTTGTGTTTTGTTTCATTCACACATGTTTAACACACAAACTCTCAAACTGAAAACACTCTGTTCCACCTTGTGATGTCATGTGGTAATACAGGAAGTGCTTCACTACCCCATACACCTTCACTAGAAACGTTTGGATGATTTCACGCCTGGAAATACCAATCTCTACTGAACTAAAGGTAAAATGTAGCTTGAAAACTACCACTACATGACATCACAGAGTGGAACAGCGCATTTTGAGCTTTGGGAATGTAGACAGATAATTAGTTACTCAAATTTGGTATGTTACCCCAGGTATGTTTTTGATGAGGTAACATTCTAACATGGCTTAAAGCTCATAAGTGTCAGTTTTCCGTAATATAGGACCTTTGAATAGTACCAATTTTAGTGCAAACTAGATACACTTACAGCTTTCTCTTTGTCTGTCATGGTTCAAGAGATTAATTGCATTTCATTTTAGTTTTCTTAACTTCATTCTTGATAACTCAATGTCGTCTGCTGGTCAACAGCATGAGAGAAAAGACTAAGTTGGTGGGGTTAACAGTTTCAAAAATGTTCCTCACTCATGGGCCGTCACAAGGTCCTGTTCCCTGATTTTAAACAATTTTAAACATTTTTCCCCCCTGTATTTGAGCAAAAGTTGTCTGGCCCCAGTACAGAGAATCAGTAAGTGTGCGGTTAGCATGCAAGTTATTGTTAGCATTAAAGAAAATGGTGACGGTAAACTCTACTCTGTCCTCTGGAAGTTGTGTGCACCTTTTAAGTTTTTGTGTTGTTTCAGTCAATGAAAAGTAATGCAAATATATTCATCATTTAATCTCCCCATTAACTGTACATTTTATACTAATTACACTTTAATTAGCATCAATAAAGCATGAACAAAGACTTAGTTCATGCTTAAAGCGACCTATGGTGCAAAATCAACTTTTCAGAGCTTTTAGCCCTGTAAAAGTTGTTTCCCCTTCTCATTTACCCTCTCGAAGTTGTATTTGGAGTGAGGGGGTAGGATTTGGCAGCGTCGCATAGTCATTTTGGTACAAATGACAAAAAAAATAAAATTTGCTGTTTGCTAGCTTAATCTGCAGCTATCCATAGGCGATGCCGACAGCTACACGGCTCTTTGTTGTGTCGTTTATGGCGACGTCAACTCCCATTGGGCACCGCAGTTTTCTAACACCAAAATCAGCGCACTTGTTTCTTTTATTAAGTTGCGGAGTTAAAATGTCCAAATTATACATAATGATCCTCAGGTGTCATAGATTATAACAACAGCAGGCGCAAACATGTCAGGCACAAACAGTACATACAGTTTGTGTGTATAAAGATTTCTGTAATGACGTCGCTTGCCATCACCTCTAAACTTCCTGATTTCATTTTGCTTTCTTTGTATATCTTTTATCATAATGAATCTGCTTAGTCTCCCGGAAATAGCCATATAATTTGCAGTGAGTAGGGTCCACTCAAAGAGCCTATATAAAGCATGTATTTCCTGGAGATAATAGAGAACCATTTGTAGAAATATTATGTTGATATTCTCCGTCGGCGGGTTGCCATCCTCAGCGATGTGGCCAGCCTATAATTTGAGTTGATATGCGAGAAAGATGGAGTTTTGATAATGACATGCTTTCATTTCATATACAGCTGAAGACTCATTATGATGGCGGTCTTCTCAATGGGGGGCTGTGATACCGATTGTGTCTGTGTGTGTATGTGTGCGTGTGCGTGTGCGTGTGTGTGTGTGTGTGTGTGTATGTGGTTATCTCTTTGACACGTGTCCCAAAAGTTCTTTCTCTCATTTTATTTTTGATCAAAACTTCAAATTACAATCAGTCGTTTTCTTTAGATCCCATTCACTTAAAGGTCCAATACCTGATTTTTTTCCTGTTCTGTGTAGCTGAGCAAAATTTGTTTTACGCAAGTACAGCATTTAAGGTAGACATGAGACTGTAAAAATGAAATTCATGTTTCCGGTTGGGTGCAGTTTGTACCGGATGTGAGACCAGGTGCTGTAGTGAGGCAGCACTATGCATGTTGTTCTTTGGCAAGACTGGATACTCGGGCACTGTCCCACCAAATAAACAATAAAACAACACAGTAACACTGTCCCAGCAAATAAACCAGTAACAGTAAACCAGTAAATGTCGATTTTGCATAGGGTGTTATGTAAAATCAACATTTTTTATATGCTATAACGTTGTTCCTTCATCAAAAACATGCCTGAACAAGTTTTATATGTCATCCATGCACGTTTCATTAATTTAGCGATCTCTCCTGGGCACTATTCGAACCCTCCTTACGGTTAGCTGTAAGATTCTGTCCAAAGCTCCGCCCACAGGCCTACGTCACCCATGCTCCTGCACGACAATTCTCCATAAACATACAAAAACAGGATACAAAACTGTACACGACGACTTGACAAACCTGATGCGATGTGTGATTGTGTTGTGACGGCGCTCTGAAGGGGGAGCGCCTTAGCGCGGAGAGCAAAGGGAAGGGAGACTCAGAGCGTCCAAAACAAAAGCGAAACATGTTAATACGTTGTTTCCGGCGAATATGGCAATTTCAAAACAACAAAAGGTAACACGGTGATGTAAGTATGCTACGTGTTAGCAAATACCCCGTAGAAGTAAAATACCCTCCTCTTTAAACTATATTATGTTTTGGATATGTCTCATTTTATCAACCTTCACACAATAGGACATCCAGGCTGCTACACTCCATATGTACTTGAGACACATCTTCAGTCTGTGTTCTCATTTCAATGTCAGGCGTAGAGGCTTTTGTATTCACAGCTCTTATTATTCATAAACAACAGAAGATGTACCAGATCTATACTCGAAATGAAAAATGAACATTCAAACACGCTGCTACAATGTATTCCCAGAAAAAAAAGGGAAAAAAATCCGACTTTTTCACTTTTTCTGAACTTGTTTCAAAAGCGTTGGTATTCTGGTGAATTTGAATAATAAAGCTGAATCATGAAAGCCTTGTATGTTTACCAGCAGAGAGCCCTCATTTGAATGCTAGTCTTTGGAGCTGTTGGCACTGTTTTGGTTGGCTGAAAAGGCAAGTTCGACACAGTTTGAGAAGGTGCCAGGGATTTTTATGAAGTAAACAGTTGAAGTGGTCTTGATTATTTATTTGACAAGGACGTGGCGTAACACAGCACATCAGGGGTAAGCTACTGTGTTGAGTGGCAAGTTTCAGGGCTAAAGTTTCGACAATATTGTAAAAAAGTCTTTGTTTATTTTTCCAAAGAGGGATATTATGCAAAATCAATTGTTTTTAGCTTTCGACCATGTTATAACGTTGTTCCTCATCAAAAACATGACTGAAGAGGTTTTAGATGCCACCCATGCGTGTTTGAGTAATTTAGCGATCTCTCCTGGGCCCTATTCGAACTTTCCTTACGGTTAGTGGCAAGATTCTGTTCAATGCTCCGCCCACAAGTCTACGTCACTCATGCTCGTCACGTGGACCATTCTCCATAAATATACAAAAGCAGGATACGATGCAGCTGATCGTGTTGTGATAGCGCTCTGAAGGGGAGTGACTTAGCACAGAGAGCAAAGGGAGGAGAGACTCACAGTGCCAAAAACAAAAGTAAAACTTATAAAATATGTTAAGACGTTGTTTTTAGCAAATATAGCATTTTCAAAACAATAAAAGGTAACATGGTGAACTAAATATGTTTGTGTTAGCTTTTCAAAACAATAAAAGGTAACATGGTGAACTAAATATGTTTTGTGTTAGCAGTTAATACCCCATAGAAGTAAAATACCCGTCTTTAAAGATGTATTTTAGAATCCGGGGCATCCAGTTGAGAGTAAGGTACCACTGTCATATAGTCAGATAAATCAATCCAATTCCAATCAATTTTAATACAACAAAAAAAACAAGTAAAGATGTCTTGTCTTATAAAAAAACATCTGGCTGGTTACCATGGAGATGTACTTTTTGGGTACAGCTGATTTTCATCTTTTGGTCAATATATTTCAACTTATTCTTTTGCTGTTGAATCTTGACTTTATTTTTTGAGTAAAAGCTCCACTAATGACTCACTCAGTATTGTGTAATGGATGGTGAATATCTATGAAGCCAATTAACCTTCGTTATGAAATGTCCAGTGGTGGATGAAGGACTCAGTTTTGTGCAGATACAGAGGTAAAAAGTTACTCAAGTAAAAGTACAAGTATCACATGAAAAAATCTACTTAAGTAAAAGTTTTTACCCATTTAAAAATGTACTGTAGAGTAAAAAGTAAAAGTATTTCACACAAGTGCAGTTAATTTGTGTGTAAATCTAGTGATATTGATTAAACATGATACACATTTTGTTCAACAGTAGCAATACGAATCAATTTCTTAACTTTTCTCATGAATTTTGTGTATTTATTTTTGTTTGCTCAAAGCCGAAGCTTGAACTCGAAAACTTTAGTCAGGATGTTTCCACAAACATGGTAAAAGTAACCCTTCAAATCAAAAGTGAAACATGAAAAATACTTTTTACTTTTCAGTCCAGTTCAGAGTAGCAGAGTAGAAAGTACAGATACCTGCTTTCAAATGTAGTAAGTAAAAGTGAAAGTACAGATACCTGCTTTCAAATGTAGTAAAGTAAAAGTAAAAAGTATACACTGTAAAATTGACTTAAGTAAAGTACAGATACCTAAAAAATCTACTTAAGCACACTACTTTACTACTTGTACTTTGTTATCTTCCACAGAAGCAGAAAGAGCCTCACATGAGTCTCTCATTTGTGTTGCCAGTTTCAACACCGAAATCCAGTTGGTTTAAACCTAAAAGGATTCTCTCTAATCTGAGTCCTCACGACCTAAACCCCAGCACCTCCAGCCAGTCGTTCATCAGTGCTGGTGCTAGTGTCCTCTACATGCGAGTTAAAGGCAGCCCAGGTTCAGCTGTAGTACCTTTTTTAAAACTACGAAATGTTTCCTTTTGAAATGGAGTAATATAACACTTTTTACTATGTCAAATATCTATTTTATCTATTTTTTTAAGGACAACTTTGGAGACGAGAAGCCAGATGACGCGCAATAGACAAAATTTTGACAATCAGTAGCCTAATTAATGCGTTTTCTAATTAATTAAGTACGGCAGCCGCTGTTTGTTATTGCCATGTCCCTCTTGCCAACATTTGTATAGTTTTAAAGCGTAACTCACCCGATCCGCACTTAATATGTAAGCAGTACAATGTAGGCGTTTCAGCATGAGCATATACAGAGCTTAGCGTTGTTTCCTCTGCTGGATTGTCCAAAAGATTCTAGTGAAGGTGTCTGGAGTTTAAAAACACAGTGGAGCACTACCTGTATTACCACATGACATCACAAGGTGGAACAAAATGTTTTCTGTTTCAGCCTAAATATGCAGGTTTGTGTGTTAAACATGTGTGAATGAAACAAAACACAACTCCAGGTCTGTTTGTGACGAGGAAACATTATAACACAGAACAGAAAATAGCGTAGTATGGGCCGTTTAAGACCACAGACTCAGGTACTGGACTTTTAAAGCACTTTTTGAGCACTACCTCTGAAATGAGACGATTCTTCAGCTGGTACTTTTTGTTGCATGTCCTCTGACTCCGTGCCAGCTCTCTCTCTCTCAGGGCTTTAGAACTCCAGTCGTAGCTGTAATATCCGGCCCAGGTCAGCACAAACTCCTCCACCCGTCTCCCCCTCTCCGACCCATTTCTCAGGCCTCTCCCTGGAGCTTTGGGCAGACAGGAGGAGAGGCCAGGTCACGGAGAACATGCACCTCATTTGTCAGCATGGACCAAACACGCTGCTGTTAATTATGAGAGTCAAATAAAGACGTACGAGCTACAGCAGAGATGTACAGGAGGACGCAGTGTGCCGGGAACTGGGATATAGTCTCAAGGGTTTAACAGTAGGGGCAAATCATCAGGTCCTATAGACAAATGTGTCCATTTTATTTGACCCAATAATCAATGCAACTGCATAGGATCCCCAGTGAGAATAAGATGAGTAACGCCGTCATTTTATCAACATGGGCAACATTTGAAGAAATGCAAATGAAGTTACTCAGCAGGTGCTGCCTGATTTATCACAACTGATTTATCTCAAAGCAGCGGTATTCAAATATACACTCTTCACTTGTGGCACTTTGCTTTCCACTAAAATGGAGCATTCCACAGCAAACTGCCTCAAAGTGGAGGTGAGGATCGGAGGATCAGCTCCGATTGAACCAAGTTCTGTTGTTGTGTTCTTAGGCAAGACACTATACCCATCTTGCCTAGTATGAAAGCGCTGTGTGAGTGTTGGTGGTAGTCGGATGGACTGATGGCGCAGAATGGCAGCCTCACTTCCATCAGTCAGCCCCAGGGCAGGTGTAGCTACAATAGCAGCTCACCTCCAAACAGTATGAGTGAATGAATAATGACACAATGATAATGATAATGTGTGGCACTTTGAGAGGCTATGACGAGCCTGTAAAGAGACATTACAGTGTAAGGTGTTATTATCATTACTGAAGTGGACTTCCACATGTCTGTCCGTGTCCTAATGTGGGGGTTGCCGGGTCCAGTCAGTGCGTCCGGATCACGGATCACTTTTGGCTGTATCAGAACTGTACCATAGAGCAGTCTGAGGAAATGCATGAATGAGGTGTGACTAGAGCACTTAACACCTGGAAGTGAATTGATGCAAGATGGATACATTTAATGCCACACTGTGGAACATTCCAGGCAAGGCCATAACATCTCCATAGAAACATTCTGTACACGCTTTTAAAAATAAGCTTTAAAAGATTGTGTTTCATGGGTTGTTTAAAGCTTTTCGATTTCCATTGAGTGAACACAGCTACAACAAAGAGACAAAAAAGTGACTTGCAACTTTGGTACAAACAAGATCCTTGAAATGACTGACAGAAGTGGGTTAGCATGTTAAATCCTAATCACAGACGTTTCCAGCCATCCTTGTTCCAAATGGAGTCTAATTCTGAGGATGTGGTTGGGTTTAGACGCTGAGATGCCTGACTGGAGACTGAACTCAAAAGCCCTTAACACGGTCGTTCACAGACAGATGGACGGATGGATGGACAGACTGGCAGAAGAGAGGACAGGATGAGAAAGAGAGCGAGAAAGAGAGAGACATGGGAAGTGAAAGAAGGAGAGAGAGACAGACAGGAGGTTACACAAAGCGAGTGAGTGACAGTTCTGAGACACTTCGCAGCAGGCTCTTACTTCAGTTCCTCGCACACGCACACACACACACACATCACACACACGCACCACACATCACACACACTCACACACAGACGCACACACAGACATACACACGCACATTCACATACATACGCACACGTACACATACACGCGCCACACTCACATACACACACACGTTCACGCATACATACACACACACATGCACATATACGCACACACATACACACACACGCACATAGACACACACACATACACACACACTCTCTTTTTCTTCTGAAGTATTCCAGAAACCTGCGTACAGTATTGTAGACAGAGAGGTTCAGTCTGGTCTATTTGTCAAAGCCACAAATAAACTTGGAGGTTCAGAAATTGAGTTATATAAACACAACAGTAAAAAAAAATCATACTCAACATTCATTTTATATATTTAGAACTTTTAGATATAATAATTTGTACAGAGACAAGAAATGCATTGGTTTGGGGAAGGATTTTGTACTATCTGAAACTGTAATCTACACTGACAATATTTCATACTGATGGTGAGGTTTTCTAGGACCTGTATGTGGCCTGCTCTCCTACCAGGGCTGGACCGGCCATCTGGAGCACCGCGAGTTTTCCCGTGGGCTGAGGCACTTTTTGGGCCGGTCGCTGTCAGACCTGTGCAACACCACAGTCCTGATGTAACGCTCAAGTGGCCCGCTCTTATTCAGCTGTATAAGCTCTACCATGAGTTCACCGCTGCCTCATGCACGTGTCCCCACTCAGATGTGGTCCTCGCCCAGTCCTTTATCATCTAGGCCAGCCCAAGGCCGACATATGGGAGTGCCAGCCCCTGTCCCGAGCGGCAGCGTGCTCAGAGCTACAGAGTTACAATCACAACTGAACCTGGCTTGCCACTGTTTTAACCTGCAGATAGAGACACATACAAGTTTATCTCATTCTCAGTAATTGGACAGGCCTCATGTGAAAGATCAGAACCTCTAGAATCACTCACTGGAGCTGCAGAGGCTGCACTAACACTGATTCATGATTGGCTGCAGGTGCTGGGGTTTAGATAGTGAGGATTCAGATCAGAGAGAGGCATTTTAGGTTTAAACTAACAGGATTTCAGCATTGAAACTGGGAACCCAAACAAAAAATATGCAAAGCAATTATAACATTAACAACTTAGCCATCATGTCCAATGTTTTTTGTTATTAATAAAAAAATCGGCATTACAATTATTAGCTATCAGTAAAATCTATATGAGATTTGAACATGGCTACCTCACATCTGGGAACACAGTTACATCAAGTTTATGGAATTTAAAATCTACATCTTAGCAGTATGAACACGACAGCCTCTGGACCACATTAAATGAATAGGGAGAACACCTGTTTAGAGGGGTCTCGGAGTGGCTCGTTCTGCAGTCTGGAGCAGGAGGAGTGTGGTATGAAGGCAACTGACCCCGGGCCAAAACATTCTACTGTGCAGTCTGAGATCAAAGCAAAAGCACTTGGGATCTTCGCCTGATGATCAACTTAACATTAACGAGTCACATCTTCCTGCCTCCGTCTGTGTGCCGCTCAGACAGTGTTTTTGTGGGAGCCACGTCACGCACTAACACCCTTAGTTTAGGTTCCTTTTACCTTGGCACCAATCCTAGAGGACAACGGTAACCAGATTACACCAGCCTTCTCCATCTTGTCCTATTGCCCTTCCCCGTTCTGAGCCATGCAGAAGGTTGTTTGGGACACTGGGATCGAAAGAGGCCTAGTCGTACAGAGAGTTCAGCGGCTGAGTGCTGCTGAGGCGGTGAATCCAAGGCTCTGAAATGCTTATGTCAGCACCTCTCTCTCTCTCACACACACACAAACACAGCACTGACCAGCCGCTGTGCCTCGGGGAAGTCATCAGGAGTTCAGGGGTTCAAATGAAAAAGACTTCGAGCCACCGGACATACTGCTGTTAGAGCATGATGAAACATTTCCTCTGACTTCTCGGTGCCGGCCAGTTTCAGTCCAACATTTGTCTGGTTGGTGTATTTCTTTTTTGGAACTTATTATGAAATTACAAAAACATTTTTCTCTTGCATATTTACATTCACCCACATTTTACATCATCCTCTTCCACTAAAGCACTCAGTGATTCTATGGGTAATATCTGGAAATAGTTACAATAGTTACGCCCTGTTACAAATGTGGATGTGCCTCAAATATTGTTCTTTCTGGTGACCATTGGTGCGTCCATAATGTGGGTGATGTCGTCATTCAGCAGTTTATCTCCATAGATATAAACGTCTTACAAAAGTCCAAAAGGGCACTGCCTGCTCTCTATCATAAGGTCATCTGATCTGGTGCCTTTTTTGCCTTCAATCCCATCTTTAACCATAACCTTTTAACCTACCACAGTGAGGAGCTCCCCAGCTTTCTCCTCACCGTACTCCAATCCAAGTTTTCTTTGGGGAAAACTGCTGCCGTGCCCTTCTCAACTTTTGCCTCTTTTGAAATGTTAAGTTGTTGGGTTTTTTTCAGTTTCGTAAGGAGTAAAAAAAATCCTGGAGGTACGCATGGGGTGATCTCTTCAGCGTCACTGAGGTTTCAAACATGCCTTAGGTTACGCAAATAAGTTTGTTTAATATCGTTGCCACAATTTCTGTAAAATGAGTTATTAGAAGGTTAAGCTTAGGTTGAGGTTAAGGACACTTGTCTTCTGCATTTGACCCATCCTTCAAAGCCACTGAGACCCATCTTCAGATGTTGTTGCTAGGCTTGGTCAGGACTACCTTCGCTGTCTGAGTTACTAGAAGGATTTTGTTCATGATGTGGACTTTCACTGACCAGAGAATTACTAATTAAAATCTTGCTTGATTAGTTTGCTGTGAGCCACTCCACAGACACTGAGACTACTTTCCCTTACTTTCCTCTTGCAAACAAACTGTTAAACTTGAAGGGGCAACGAGGTACGACGAAGTGTTTTGCCCATAGATCATAACAACAGATTGAGTTTGAACCACAAACCTTCTGGTTAATGGGCGACTGCTTAACAGACTATGCCGCAAGTAATCAAGTCTTTTCTTCCAAGAGCTTCGTTCCACCTCCAGACGTCACCGTACACCGCATGCCTAATATCTGCAGAATCTATCCTGTATCCATTTTAATCAGAACTCAAAGGGCACACATTCTACATTCATTCTAAAGCGTCTTGAGCATTTTAATAAGGCCATTCTCTAAACCAGGAAGCTGCAACACAGCGGGGAGTCTCCAGGGGGCGCCGCGTGAGCCCGCTACCGTGTGTAATTGGGCTTGTCCACAGGGACCCACTGCAGTTTATGACAGAGAATTTGAGTATTCTGTTTTATCAAGTGTCAGTGGTGTCTTCTGGGGCTGGGGGCTTTCTGTCTATGAATACGACAAAGAAAAAAAAAGAAAAATGGTTTGTTTCATGCCAAGTAAATGGGGAATGGGACACATAAGACAATAGAATGTTGTTGTTCTATATCTGTCCACAGTTCTATACCGTCACAAAGTGTGAACAAATGTGAGGAGAAAAAGTTTGGTGTGATGTGTATAAGGCAAAGAAATAAAGCTCAACTGACAAAAGGGCTAACAACTTGGGTTTAAAGCAACTCTTTGGAACTTTCTGGATGTGGCACGTCACCTGCATGACATGATGCAGGTCATGATGGAAAATAGAAAAGAAATGGAAATAAAAAATTTAAATCCTACTTCGGAACATTATCCATGGAGACAGATATGTTTTGTGCCATACTGTGGAAGATTATAGCCATAAAAAAGGCCCTCCATCAGGCCAAATAAGAGTCAGGTTTGTGGAGATGCAAGCCCGCTCACAGTAAGGACGCAAGTTTTTCTTTTTCAGTGCAATAAACACAACCAAAATGAAAAAACAGGCTTTTATTTGAGTCTATTTTTGGCTAAAACGTTGCATACTTGAACCAAAAGGATGGAGCGACAGCGGCTAAGTGGTCAGAGCAGTGGTCCCCCAGTTCAAAGGATAGGATCGATTCCCACTCAGACAAGGTTCTGTCGTTGTGTCCTTAGGCAAGACACTTCACCCACTCGCCCACAAGTGGTGTGAGTGATTGGCGGGTGGAGGGGTCTACTCCAGGGCAGCTGTGGCAGTTGGTGGTTTTCATATTCTAGAATGTGATGAGGTCAAACTCTCAGATGGGGGCAAAAGACAGTTTTTCTTATTGATTACACTGTACTTTGCCAAGAAATACCCAAAACCTGATAAACCTGATCATTTCTAACACTGACTAGAGCCATGAACTCTATATTACAACAAAAAAACAGCATTATAACAATATTAATTTTAACTGCCCTCATCTGTATTAAATAGTATTGGCCTGTAGAATGTTGTTATATGAAACCTGCAATAGTAGCTCATCACCACTGAGCACGGAGAGAAGAAATAATGACTGTTGTTTTGAGCTTTGAGAGGCTACAAGAAGATCCCACTGCAACTAAAATGGTGAATCAAAAAAGTCTAAAATATTCCATGCTGAAATAGTCTTAGTAGATAGTTGTTGTCTATTCTTTCACTGAGCCTTGTAACAGCCGCTGAATGCACTCAAAATAATGACCCACGGTGAAAGCAAGTAGAATTCTGATCACTAACTCTTTTCACAGGACTCGAACTGTGACTGTATATAAAGGTTCACAATTACTAATCAAGACTATATTTTACATTTAACCCTGGAAAATCCACGGGGTCAAATTTGGCCGCAGTTAATTGCTGCTACCCAAAATGAACAAACAAAAAAAATATGTCAAATTTAACTTCAAAAGCCCAGAGTGCCACTTCTGGCCCCTGCATAGAGACACCTAGTGGATGAATATTGAACTAAAATGAGCCAGAGTGGTAGTGATTTTGGCCTTGTGTTCTTGTTTCCATTGGCCAAAGTGTGTGGCCAAAGCCCAATGGGTCAAATTTGGCCCTTATCCTAAATTAGGGAATAAAGGGTTAAAATTGAAAAAGTGGATATTTCAGTGTTCAGTGAATTTATAGCAGTAATTTAATGCATTGTTCATAATTTTCCAAAGAAGAAAAGGGTTCTTGGGTTCTCCAGGGTTAAAAATCGGATTAATTTATGTTCATGTTACATTTTATTTATTTTAGTATTTAACAACCCGTGGCAACTTTGTTCAAACATTTTACCTTAACTTTATATTCGGTAAGAAAACACCGGACAGGTAATGGACATTTGAGCTACCCATACAAAAAGGCTACATGATCCAAGTATGGCATCAGGTCAGAGGTGGGTACATAGCCAAAAAATGTACTCAAGTAAGAGTAATGTTACTTCAAAATAATATTATTCAAGTAGAAGTACAAAGTAGTGATCCCAGAAATTACTCAAGTAAGATCTGTAAGTAAGATCAAGTAATATCTAAAGGAGAGGAGCAAGAAACGCAAATGTTCAAATCATTTCATATTGTCGACATAAAGCTTTTGTCACCTGTAGATTTACTCACAGTGGGAAGAGTAACCACAACTTCTACTCAAGTAAGAGTACTGTTACTTCAATAAAAATATTACTCAAGTAGGAGTAAAAGTATGCTTCTAGAAAAGTACTCCGAAAAGTACAATTTCTTTAAAAAGTTACTAAAGTAAATATGACTGAGAGCTACCAACCTCTGAGATTACTGACCACTTAGCCGTCATACCGTCTAGTTATGAAAAAAAATCATTACTCATTTAGGATTTATCTTAATATTTTACTTCAAATTTGCCCTTGAAATGAAAACGGCACTGCCTAAAGAAGTACGTTCATGTTTAACTAATGGAGTGATCTCAGCGGGACTCCTCAGGGCCGTTCAAAATGACTTTCTTTTTTATTCTGCGGAGTTTAATTTTTGAACAAAGGCAGAGTGAGGCAATACTTCCTCCGAGCTCCCATACGTCAGACCGACCACGACGGGGATTCTGCTGTTACTCAAGGACAAATTAGACTAATATTATTTTGGCTTTGCTCCACCACGTATGGGTTCTGTCAGTGGAACTTGTTTAGTACAGACCCAAGGATGATGAAAATGTAAATATTTCAACACATTTAAAACCATACTCAAATTATTTACTGGTTAATCTATGATCCTATTCTCACCTATCGTCATGAGCTTTGGGTAACCACCAAAATGACAAGTTTTAGGGATACAAGCGGCTTAGGGGGAGACCCAGGACACGCTGGTGGGGATTATGTCTTGGGATCCCCCCGGAGGAGCAGGGGTGTGTGGGTGTGTGGAAAGGGGAGCATGGGCATCCCTGCTTTGACTGCTGCCTGGATAAAGTGGAATTAGATGGATGGACGTACAAAGTGTTATTTTGTGTTTTTTACAATTTCTCAACAAGGAGTTTGAGGCTTTTAGATTCTTACCCTGACAAACAAAATCTCTTATTGGAATATGGTGCAGTGGCTTAGGCGGTAGACTTAATACAGAGCCGCTTTGTGGGTGAGTCCTTGCTTTGACCTTTGTATCCTGCTGTTGGTCCTTGGGCAAGACTCACCCATGTTGTCTATATAAGATACAATATAAGACGCTGCACTGATCCGCCTGTCAGTCTCTCTATCCTTCCCTCACTCGTGAACAAGACCCTGAGATACTTGAACTCCTCCACTTGAGGCAGGGACTCTCCACCCACCTGAAGAGGGAAAGCCACCTCTTTCCGGTCGAGAACCACGGCCTCGGATTTAGAGGAGCTGATTTTCATCCCAGCCACTTCACACTCGGCTCAAACTGCCCCAGGGCATGTTGCAGGACCTGGTTCAACAGAGCCATCAGGACAAGATCATCTGCAAACAGCATCAAAACAATGAACAGAACCAGTGACAAAGGGCAGCCTTGGGGAGTCCAACGTGCACTGGGAGTAGGTCTGACTTACTACCGGCACACAGGGTCATACAAGGACCGGAGCAGTATGGGGCCCCATACTGCATGAGATTATTTTCCAAAACAAATAATTTTTAGCTTGTGAGAACGCTAATAACAGCAATATAGCTGGTTAGCTCTGTTAAACACCAAAGACCAGACTCAGTGATTTTATGATGAAATCAAAATCCATACTTTCCAAGATAAAACCATATGAACACAAACAAATTGTAACCTTGACCTCTGAGGACCACACGAATGCACCAACCCATGGAGATCCAACTGTATTCTATGGCTAAAACCAGTTGATACAAATTGATATTTATTAAAGATCCTATATTATGCAAAATCAACTCTTGTGAGCTTTAAGCCATGTTAGAATGTGGCTACTTCCTCTAAACATACCAGAGTTGTGTTTTGTGTTTATTATTAGTCTGTCTACATCTCCAAAGCTCAAAATGCCCTGTTCCACCTTGTGATGTCATGTAGTGGTAGTTTTCAAGTTAACAGCTCCTTTTACCTTTAGTTCAATAGATATTGGCAGTTCCAGGACTGAAATTATTCAAATCATTCTAGTGAAGGTGTATGGAGTTTAAAAACACAGTGGAGCACTTCCTGTAATTTCACGACATCATAAAGTGGAACAGAGTGTTTTCTGTTTGAGAGAAGAACTCAGCCTAAATACGCAGGGTTTGTGCATTAAATATGTGTGAAGGAAACAAAACACAACTCCAGGTCTGTTTGTGATGAGGGAACATTATAACTCAGATCAGAAAACAGAGTAATATGGGCCCTTTAAATACACTCTGAATTCATATATGTTGGAAATTGAACAAGTGAAAAGGGAATGTAACATCATTTCAAAATCACATGCAATTTTCATCACTCTATGGCCCAAACCAGCCTCTATAATGGGAAACACAATATAAAAGCCATTCTGATTGTGTTCTGTGACATTTCTTAATACATGTTTTAGATCCTGTCTTGGATTTTCCGTTGGCCGTATTCAGGGCTACCAATTCTTTATGGATTAAGATATTACGGCTGATTCCATAACACAGCCCAGATGGATCGGCATATTCAAATGTCTCAGTGGCCGATAAAATAGATGTAGCACAAATGATGAACACATATTAAGCCGTGTGTCAAGCAGATAGCATCTAACAGAGGAACATAGTGGTGGTGGCCAAAGTGAATGGGTTTGAGATAAGTCTGAGTGATGGGAGATGGTATTCCCAGATTGGAACCTTCTTTTGGGAGTGCATGTGTGACAGTGTGGCCTCCAGATAACCCCACGCCCGCTTTGTGAGTAGAAGAAGAAACGTGTTTGCTAAAGCGAGTCAAGTTAAAGGATCAACGGCGAAACTAGTTTTAACTTCTTACAAGATTGGATAAAAATGCATTTAAAGAGCAGGTATTACGCACAATCGATTTTTTTGAGCTTTCTACCATGTTATAATGCTGTTCCCTCATCGATATAAAAGCAGGGTAACAACTTCACAAACCTGATGTGATGTGCAGTAGTTTCATTAGCGGACTGTGTTGTGATAGCGCTCTGAAGGGGGAGTGACTTTGCACGGGGAGACTGAGAGCGTCAAAAACGAAAGTGTTGTTGTTTTGGGCATTTTCAAAACAATAAAGGCTAACATGGTGATCTAAATGTGTTATGTGTTAGCTGTTAATACCCCGTAGAAGTAAAATACCCCTCTTTAATAACAAACATGGGGGTTAGGGTTATGGACATATTATGCTAGTTTCTGTTTTTTAGTGATAAACTCTTACATCATTATTGCCAAGTCCAAGTTGCTCACAAATTTTAGAAGTTACGGTTTGTGCTTTTTTCCCCTCATGTAAAAATAGAGGTGATTTGAAGTATTCACACTACGGAATTTGAGAGTGAAGTGGACTAAGTGAGTGTGACGTCACCCGCAGTGTTCGGCCAAATGAAGCTCATCGAGGCTAGAGCAGTTATAGGGGCCAATTTGGAGCTGAGTTCCATATTTGGAATTCCGACCGCGAGTATCATAGCAACTAAAGAGCCAATCAGGAGTGAGGCTGTTGAAGATAACGCCCCTTCCCGCCCGCACCGCTGGTTTAGCATGGAGTGGGCGCTTAGCAACGCTGTCAATCAAGCCTGTTGCTAACGCTAGCGGGAGCGACCTCAGGGAAAGAAGGCGCTTGATTTGTCTGTTATTAATGTTCATATGTTGTTTTACCGACGCAATAGCGAAATAAAAACACCAATATCATGTAGAGTGGGTTAATACGATATACGCGCCCATACTCGCTTCCTGTTTGGAACGCAGCGGCTAGCAGGTTAGCTATGTCCATTTATATATACAGTCTATGATCCAAACACATGTCTATATGTATTATTTCCTCGGCTCTTTCTTACCCCTCGCCTTAGCTAGTTTGCCCCTAATGTAAATCAGACCAGTGACTGAAGCTCAAACCAAACAACCCCTTGATAAATGACCTTTAAAATCAACCTTATAATTCACCACCTCATAAAGAATACAAGTAAATGTGTAGCTATTCCAGATATCAGTAAACCAGTGACGTTAGTGACAGTTAGCGTTCATATTTTCTGTTTGTGCACCACATTCCAGCGCTTCACCCCATTTCCTTTTATCACGGCTTGGCTTCCGCGATTAAAAATTGATGAGAACTTTATTTAGCACCCGGCATTTTCACCCACTCCGCCACTCATGCGTAGGATTGGTGCTTGGGTGAGTGAACTCGAGGTGTGTGCAGTTAACCTGCTAGGGCCATGAGACTACTGGATATGGGGTTAGCGCAAGGTTAGCTTGTCGGGTCAGCCGGAGTTTACAAGGGAACAAACAGAATAAGGGAGGCGAGACAGGGAGGGACAGGAGGATTCTGGGTTTAGGTGTGGAGGGGTAGAAGCCATGGGAATTGTTATCCTGAACAAATGAAAGCTCAAGAGAAGAGAGCGTTTCAGGAATTGTGGGTTAGTAGTGTAGTTTGTTTAGTGATGTAATAGTCTCAGCTCGATGGGAAGTAAGTTCAGGTACTCAATACTGTTTTTTTTTTATGTATTTATTTTATTTTGAGTTGAAGACATAACATAGACTCAATACTGCCGCCTCTATTTAAACTTTCACTTTAGAATTCTCTGCTTTACTTCCATTCTAGAGAGAGTTATGTTGGGTTAGATGGGCAACCCAACTCTTTGCATTTGCAAGTTTGTGCTCTAGAGTTCTATCTATATATCATCCGCCATATTTGTCATGGGACAGATTGAGTTCAGTTCAATTCAAGGATTGTTAAGACAAGTTCAGGAAATATCCCCCAAATATTTAGAACAGATATGATTATTAATCCAAACAGACCTTTTTTTCTCTTTCACTGCAAAAATACATGTTTTGTTTCTTGATGCTCCATAAGACCTAGCAGTGACCCTATTAATTTTAGATCAGTTCTGTCGTTAAAGTAGATATACTTGTTTCTTCTTGTTCCCCCATGTTGACATTTGTAGTCTTATAATCAGAAGTTAGGGAGTTTGATCGCAGCTTAGTCCAGTCCATATTGCAGCTGTATCCAAACGAGCGTTAAGACAGCTGCAGTACATCCAGAACGCTGCTGCTCAGGTCCTGATTAGAACCAGGTTCGAGCAGATAAGTCCTGTGCTCAGGTCTCTGCACTGGCTCCTGTGGCTCAGAGAATAGACTTTAAAGCAGCTCTGCTTGTTACAAGTCTCTCCATGGCTTAGCACCAAAGTTAGTCTGACATGTTAGTGCCACATGAACCATCTGACACTCTGAGGACTTCAGGGACCGGCCTCCTGCTGGTGCCTGTTCTGTTTAGCTGTGCATATGACTGAAAGGTTTTTATTCTGCACTCTTCTGTTTTAATGTTATTTTTATGATGATTATTTATGTTTTGATTTATTTTATTGTGATTTTAATGTCTTTCTTATTCTGTAAAGCACTTTGAATTACTTTATGTACGAATTGTGCAATACAAATAAACTTGCCTTAACATTTGACCCACATTGAACCAATATCACAATGAATGTAAGTAGTCATCAGTTACTTCATCAGATTGCATTTTTTACTCAGTTTTACAGTTCTATGTAATACTGAATTCATCCACCACATACTTCAAAACCTACCACTTTTTTTTTTTTTTTTTTGGCAAAACTTTCTTTGGCGAAAATATGATTTGTTAAAAATATATTTAGTAACAGCCCTTGTAAAAGCAACAGCCATTACAATTCAGTACAGTGTTTTATATTACCTTAAGCCCTGGTGCTAATGGTACTTCATCAAATATTAAAATTGAGTTCTGGGTATAGAATATATGGGTTTTTGTCCCTCAACGCTATCCATACGTCACTCAGCAGTTTCTCATTACAGCTTCACCGTCTGGACACTACTCTTTACATAAGAAGAGATGCCCGGCCACTGAGAGCAGTACTGACCCATAGGATATATACTGTGTGATAGATGGAGGGCACAGAACAATGAAATATGTATAAGCGGCGCTCGTGAAATTTTAATCCACGCTGTTGACTGGAGGTTGACCCCGAGGTGGCCCCACACTAGCCCCGGTGAAGTCTCCGCAGAGGGACGGCCAGGGAAGAGGAAAGGCTGTGGAAATGGGGAGGAAGCGGGGAAGGATAAAGCCGGATAATACAGTCTCTCTGGGGAGTCTGTGAGATTTGCCTGGAGTAGCGTTTTCCTGTGTTTTGTTTACCGTGGATGTAGGGTAATGAGGAATTTTGAAGACGCTGCAAGCAAAAAGCAGATTTGTGTTTTTATGTTTGTAAAAAATATGCTGCAGTGACCTGTGACCTGTTTGTTGTGCATAAAATGTACAAGTTTGGAGCTCAGTTATTTGCATTTGAATTGTGCATCTGAGGCTGACCTATTGACCCTTTCACAAAAGACAACATTATTATCTATTCTCTAAGTAACTTTATTTATAATTACTTTCTAGAAATGCAGAAGTAATGGCGCAAAGATTTTTAAAATGTGTGTTTTTTCAATTCATTTGAAAAACCCAACATTAAAGAGGGAATATTATGCTTCTGTGGAGTATTAACATATTTATACCACCTTGTTTCCTTTTATTGTTTCGAAAATGCTGTATTCACAGAAAACAAGGTCTTAACATGTTTAATAAGTTTCACTTTCGTTTTTGACACTGAGTCTGAGTCCCTCCCTTTGCTCTCTGCTCTAAGTCTCCTCCTTCAGAGCACTATCACAACACAATCAGCGTGTATCCCGCTAATGAAACAATCAGGTTTGTCATATTGTTGTGTACAGTTTTGTATCATGTTTTTATATATTTATACATTGTCGTGAATTGTTGACAGAATCTTACAGCTAGTCATGTGACGTTCATGAACGAGTCAGCTCGAACGCTTAGAACAGCTTAGAACGGTTCTTTTACACGAACGGGGTGGAAACGGATCTCATTTTTTAAAAGAACTGAATCTATTTCGTTCAAATTTTTATGCATTATTATACTGATTAACACTGAACCAACACAAGAATAAACACAGAAGCAGAGGAGGCAACATGAGTAAGAGCTTTGTGCACAAAAAACATATCTGACACCATAATAACAGCTAGTTTTTGAATTATTATTGTTGTAGTGCAACATGTTATTTAGATTATGCATAATTTGAAAGGGTAAGCACACCCCCACTCTGTTTGAACCATTTTTCAACACATCTGAGCTTGGACATTTCTCTCTGTGATTAAATTGTAGTTAAAATAAGTTCTCACATTGGCTTCAGTCTTATAAATAAATAGTAAAATAGCCTGTATTTTGAATGACTCTTTGAAATGAACGGATCCAAAAGATACCATAAAGAACCGAAAGTCCCATCACTATTTAAGCTAACCATAATGAGGGTTCAAATAGTGCAAAGGAGAGATCGCTAGATTACTCAAACATGCATGGATGACATCAAAAACTTCTTCAAGCATGTTTTTAATGAGTGAACGTTATAACATAGTAGAAAGCTACAAAAAGTCGATTTTGCATAATATCCCCTCTTTAAAATCCCACATTTGTTGCTTGTTTTGTTATGGTTACGGTTATGGCCTGGTTTTGACCTGTGGAACACAGTACGCTCCCAAT